>JAFFST010051035.1:285075-305557 GCA_022414735.1 Noturus placidus | reverse complement strand
CAAAAGGTGGCACTACAAAGTATTAACTTAAGGGGGCTGAATAATATTGCTCGCCCAATTTTTCAGTTTTTTATTTGTTGAAAAAGTTTGAAAGATCCAATAAATTTCGTTCCACTTCATGATTGTGTCCCACCTGTTGTTGATTCTTCACAAAAAATTACAGTTTTATATCTTTATGTTTGAGGCCTGAAACGTGGCAAAAGGTCGAACAGTTCAAGGGGGCCGAATACTTTCGCAAGGCACTGTAGCTCTATCCATCCCTATCCCTCCGTAACTAGCTCTATCTATCCATCTCCATCCCTCCATAACTAGCTCTATCTATCCATCCCCATCACTCTATAGCTATATCTATCCTGCTAAATTGATCGTTATGCCCCTGTCTCTGTCATGTTTAGGACAAACTCAGTATCCCCACTGCTTGTATGTGACACTGATTGTGTTCGTACCATGTTTTTGAAGACGTATATCAAGTTCGCATCAGTGCAGCACGTCTCAATATCCAAATCTATATGGAAATGCTTTGAATCTCGACACAGTGAAGCATACAGGCAGTAATGCTGCAAAGAAATGACAGTAAAAACGAAAAAGACCATTCCGAATGACATGGACAGTCTGAGTTTCATTTTATAACAAAGTAAAATATGTATTACAAACTGACAGAAAAACCACCTGAAATGCTTTTTAGCTGATGAACCCATGAGACAGCTGCATGAGGAACGCCTCAGTATCATTCATCTCTGAGCACAGAGTGGATAATGAAGCACATCTGTGCCTTTGTGTTGCGGTCGATCGTTTGCTCTGCGTTTCATTCACTAAGTGATCTGGTTATCCAGAGTGACTTATTGCAGGACGTAGGAGGACACCGAGGGGGAGGAGGAGACGCTCTTTATGCCATACCTTCACTGCACCAGAAAAACTGCTGGGAGCATGTGATCTGAAATCGTACAAGTACTTAAATGAACAAAAATCAAATCCATGCCTCGATTTCAGTATTTACTAGACGTCTGAACAGACTGAGAACAGCGTGTACCAGGCGAAAGCTGTTGGATGGGGGTGGGGATCATTGCCATGCAATGATGAGGCCTTCATTTCATCCAGTCACTGCTGATAACCTTCTTTTTGTATAAAACGTCCATTTGTGTGTATTTTAAAAATAAGATTTCATAAATGACGTGTTCCTGGTCTTAGGTTTTTCATTCACACCCGATACTGACCGCCCGCCTCCTTCCTTCAGACGGTCAGTGAGTCAATCCTTTCTCTTCCGACGAGTCCTGTTCAGACAAATTGTAAAGTAACACTGTAGGCAGCAGCTTAGCAATACAGCAAATAAATAATTTTAATAAACCTGGACATAGTCTACAGGCATATTACAAAATCCATCCACCCATCCATCTTCAACCGCTTACTCCTTTTCAGGGTCACGGGGGAACCTGGAGACTATCCCAGGGAGCATCGGGCACAAGGCGGGGTACACCCTGGACAGGGTGCCAGTCCATGACAGGGCACAAACACACACACATTCATACACTACGGACACTTTAGACACGCCAATCAGCCTAACTATGAAAAAATATTTTAAAAAAGGTAGCTGTAGTCCTGCTGTGTCAGCACATAATTTGAATAAAGCTGGAGGTACAACTGAACAAATCATCAAGCAAATCTTAGAGAAATCGACAAAAATGACTCGATTCAATTACCGGTAAGACTTGACTGAATCAATTTTTTTTTTTAATTATTAGTGTGAATTATGGCCAGTCAGTTCCAATGAAAGAGGTGTGGCCTCTGTAGCTGTGAGGTGTGGTCTCTGTAGCTGTCAGTCCCAGCAAAGGAGGCGTGGCCTCTGTGGCTGTCAGTCCGAATGAAGGAGGCATGGCCTCTGTAGCAGTCAGTTCCAGTGAAGGAGGCATTGCCTTTGTAGCGGTCAGTCCCAGTGAAGGAGGCGTGGCCTCTGTAGCTGTCAGTCCCTTTGAAGGAGGCATGGCCTCTGTAGCAGTCAGTCCCTGTGAAACAGGTGTGGCCTCTGTGCTCCTCAGTGTCATTGAGGGAGGTAGGGCCAGTGTATGTCTGTCCAAGTGGAGAAGGTATAGCCTCTGTGTCTACGTTCTCAAAATTGTTTCCACTAAAATGGAGATCTTCTCACAACACTCAACCACACCAGCACTTCAAACAGCTCTTAATTTGATTACTGTATCGTCAGATTGCACTTGAGATATATTACAAGGCGAGATACAAATCTTTAGTGCTTCATAACATCTTGGAATATATTTACAAAGCTTTTATTAAGTACTCATTTAAATTACCTCCTAGACCTTTATTTAGTGGTAATGTCACTGGGAATTTTATCTTTCATTCATTCATTCATTCGTCCATCCAGCCACCCATCTCCACCATTCAATAAGGATCCTGCTCAGGGTGGTGGTGGATCCAGTATCTATCCCAGTAAGACTGGGCATAAGGCGGGAATACACTCTGGATGGGGCTCCAGTTCATCACAGGGGACCGGGGGCACACGCACGCAACCATAAGAACAATTCATTTTAACCAGTCCACCTACTGGCCCTACTGACATTGTTTTGGGAGGAAACCGGAGATCCCTGAGGGAAAACCCACACGGACACCGGGAGAACATGTGAAACTCCACACAGATGGACAGACACGAAAAGCATCATTTCAGAGTTTTAATCCTTTTATTTAAACCTATAGATACAATACGTTTTCCTTTTTTAACCAGCATTCGACCCACCTGTGGCTTCAACACATGCGTTGGAAAGGCAAACCGCAACATTAACGTTCATATACGATCTGATGACGTCCAAAAGGAAGGAATGAAAAGCCTCCTCAGGTTTCTGGACTTTCGAAAGCCGTCTGTCTTTTTCGCTGTAAAGAGCAGCTCGGTCATGCGAGAAGTCAGTTTTTACTTCTTGACCAGCTGAATGACATCCTCGTCCTCCATCACATGGTCTTTGCCCACTTTCTGAGGGTTGTGTTTCACGGAGGAACCCCACACCAGTGCACTGAAAAGAAGGAATGGTGAAAAGTCAGGCGAGGTTCCATTAAAGCTGTGATTTATGATTGGTGTTTCACGTCCATTACATCAGGGAGCTCCTGTGCTATTGCTGAAAATTGTCCAGCTTGCAGAAAGGAAAGTTTATGCAAAGTTATTCATAAAGCTCTGATCTGAGACCTGATAATGGCTTCTCCTACATCCTTCGTCACACACGCTCACTCTCCACACGGGACCTTCCACAGCAGAAGCTATGCTTTTAAAAATTAAGACATTTCTTCTATAAAGGATGACACTCTGAAGAGCGGTAACCGGTCCTGCATTTTTTTTGGGACGAACCCAAAATGTAGGAAATGTAAAAGAATGAGTTAAAACATATGCTATGGCTTTTTCCGTCACCACACCTCAGCACATGTAAGAGATTTTGCAGTGATGTTTTGACCAGTCGAGACATTTTCTTTCTTTTATCTGTATATTCCTGATTAGCTACCTCGATGATACTGGGGGGCTCACAACACGCCACCTGATGTCCACTGATTGTACAGAAGAAGAAAAAAAACCCCCAGGAGAAACAACGTAGGAAAGTGATGAGTGGAGTTTTACCAAAAGTAAATGTTAATTAAAAAATAAAAAATTTAAACTTATCACACGTCCTGAGCGTCGCCGATACAAATTGCTGGTTTCTGTTTAACTCCGCGAGCTCACCCTGTACTCTCGAGACCTAGTCTTACAGTACGTAGCAATTATTTTTTCTCTCGTTGGGGGAGTTACTTACTATTTCAACTCCTTGATGAGGTTTTTGTGGATTTTGAGGCAGAAGTCTTCGACAGCAGTTCGTTCGGTGGGAAGGACCACAGGAGCTGTGTAGTCAGGGAGCTGACCCTTTGGCTTGGTGTAGCTGAGGAGTTCAAAACAAAAGATTAGCCTTGAGAACACAATTTAAGTACATACACACCTCAAAAAATTACTATATAATTATAATATTTTGAGATACTGGATTTTTGATTTCCATGAGCTGTAAGCCGTAATCATTAGGATTTAAAAAAATAAATAAATGCTTGAAATACTTCACTTTATGTGTAATGAATCTGTAATGTATGAAATTTCCACTTTTTGAATTAAATTACAGGAAAAACTGAACTTTTCCACTATATATATATTTTTTAGATGCACCTGTATGTATTTCATACTTCTAGCACGAGTTCTCATCATAAAATGTGGACTCTGTGGCTCACTTTTTTAAATTTTTCAGTCTTGTAAATACCATAAGCCTATAGAAGTCTATACGAGTCTTTATACCTCCCTTTTGCAAAGAAGGACACATGGAAATGCTCCAAAACACATCTTAGCGAATCGTTAGCTGTTTTACATGTAAGACTGTTGATCATGTATCAAGGTGTAGAACCCAGACCTGCCAATACTGGTAATAAGAAAACCTTAGCAATAAAAGTGGGGTGTTCTGTCCATACATGCGTACGAGCTGCAGGTAATCCCAGAGCTTCTCCAGCAGGTCGTCAAAGTTCCAGCGGTGGTGAGCGGAGATCGGAACGCAGTGAGGGACTTTGTAGATGATGTCCAGCTCTTCGATGGAGATCTGGTCGATTTTGTTCAAGACATAAATGCAGGGGATGTAAACTCTGTGAGAGAGAGAGAAAGAGATGAACATTAGAGAAAAACAGAAACAAAGACAAAGAAAGAAAGAATGAAGGACAGAGCAGGAAAAAAACAAGGAAAAGAGACTGAAAGAGAAAGAGTGAGAAAGAAGGGGAGAGAGAAGGAGTGTGATCGAGAGAAACAGAAATAGATAAAGGAAGACGGAAAGAGAAGGAAACAGAGAGAGAGACAGAGAGAGAGAGAGATGAACATTAAAGAGAGAGATGGGGTGATAAGGAGATAAAAACAGATATAGAGAAAGGGAATGAGGGAAAGAGAAAGAGGGCATGAAAGAGTAAGAAAGAAGGACAGATGGAGTGCAAAAGAGACAAAGAAGAGAGACAGAAAGAGAAAGAAAGTGTGAACAAAAAGGGGGAGGGGAGAGAGAGAGAAGGAAAGAGTGATGCATTTAAGAGATAGATGGGGTGATCGCACGAGAAAAACAAACAGAAAGTGAGAGAAGGAAAGAAAGAGAGAGCATGGTAAAGAGAGAAAGAGCAATAGATAAAGAAAAACAGAAAGACACCGAGGAGAGAAAGAACAGAAAGTGACAGAGAGACCGAGAGAGACAAAATGAAAGAAAGAAAAAGATAATGACAGAGACGGAGTGATAGAAACAGAGAGAAAGAAGGAAAGAGGCAAATACATCAAATAAACAGCTTCTTTAACAGCGTTGTATTGAAACTAAATAGCAGGTCACAGCAGATCAGTCACTACCCAGAATCCTTTGCGGTTCTGAACACATACCTGTTTCCCTCCACTACGTCTATGAGGTCGTCGGCCGTTACGTCGCTCCTCAGCGTTATGTCAGCGTTGTGGATTTTATACTCTGCCAGAATGCTCTTCACCGTTTCTCCATCCAGTTCGCTCTGCACACACTGCGAGACGCGAGGACACGGCGTGAGGAGGAAAGCAAACAACCAACAACAACAGATGAGAGCGATGCAACGTCAAACAAAACTCACTCCACTTCCTCTCACACATATTTAGCCATGTTTATTAATTTACCACATTTCAGGAATCATATAAAACACCCTTCCCGAACCTAAACATCTACTTGGAGCACAGGTTCCCAAACCTGAGCAATGAAAAAAATACAACAAATGTCCCCACAGTGCCACCTAAAGGTGAATTAAGAGAATGTGAACTGACGAGCATTTGGCTGCGGAGCTTAAAGCACGAGATGGCATTTATGATCAGAATGAAGACTTTATACGAAATAAACCGCTCGCCGAAGCTTTGGTGCTTTCACGGATACCCATAGCTTGGTCATATTTCTGTACGACTAGTCTAAATCTTTATGAATCATTTCTTCAGGCTGAAATCGACAGAATTATGTTACAAATCTAAACCACCTTTTCATGCCAACACAAAAGCTGCATATTACGTGAACTCAATTCTTCAGTATTAACTGAAATCTGCTGACTGTGTGCCGCCATTTTGTTGTGACGTTCTGAGTACGATGGATCGCAGCCCGAGTAACCCGATCGGTCAGAATGAGGGCGTGCGTGACAGTGTGGCGTACAGTAGAGGTGAAGTTGATGCCTCCTTTGTCCTTCTTCTTGAAGCCGATGTTGGGAGGTTTCTTGTTGAGGCGGATGCCGAAGCCCTCTAGCTCGTGCTCGATCAGCTTCTTGTGTCCGAGAGGCTTCAGAACGTCCAGGACGATCAGGATCAAGTTGCAGGTACGAGCCACTGAAACCACAGGTACAAGCCACTGAAATAATGAGCTGAACACGAACGAGACCTCAATCGCACGATGTGCACCTGCGTGTAACAAATTTCGCTCTCTCTACCTGCTATAACTTGTCGTCCTCTGCCTTTACCGTCTTTGGCTCCTTCGATGATACCTGGGAGATCCAAAAGCTGAAAGGCAGACGAGACGTCAACATTGAACTTTAAAATGTTTACACAGCTTAATATTTTAGAAAAATAAGAGATATTTTACTACACTATTTTAAGCTAAATAGTTACATGATACTCTTCTTATTACAATAAATTGTATGATAATCATCCATATGATGACTGCAATGTATTTATCACAATACTTGTATTTTAAAGTGAAATAACTGCCTGTTTTAATGGTGTACGAACAAAATAAATCAAAAATAGTGTGTGCTAGGATTGATTTTCCGCAGAACCTGGATTTTGGCTCCTTTGTAGCGGATGACTCCCGGCACCGTAGTGAGTGTAGTGAACTCGTACGCAGCCACTTCGGAGTACACTCCGGCCAGGTTACTCAGCAGAGTGGACTTACCCACCGAGGGGAAGCCGACAAAGCCAATACGCGCGTCACCCGTCTTTGCGACGTCAAAGCCTGAAACATGGAGGTGCTTTTAAAAGGTTATATTTAAGAAGGTGCATTATGTAAGATTACGCCTTTATATACACTACCGGTCAAAAGTTTAGACAGACTCCTTTATTTTTTTATTACTTTTCCACATTTTAAAATAATAATAAAGTCATCAAACTCTGGAGTGACTCTGGAGTAACAAGTGGAACGACGGGAATTATGTTGTGATAAAAAAATCCACAATAATTCAAAATTTTATTTTAGCATCTTCAAAGTAAACGCACTTTTCACTGAGATGCTTTTTTAAACAGTATTAAAGGAGTTCACACCGGCACTGGACTCTTATCGACTGCTTTTCGCTCCAAGTCGTCCATTTACAAAAAAAAAAAAAGGTTTTTGGTAAATAAAATGTTTATTTTCTAAGGAAAGAAATGAATATGTCGGCACGATTATATTTTTTGTCTATGACACAGATTTCAAACATTTAATCCTTCAGATCAAAAGGTTTTTAAGATCATGAGAAACATTTCAGTCGCGTGTCCACAAACGTTTCACCAGAAGTGTAGGTCTCTAACAATTATGCAAGTTCAACATTCGAATGATTCCCACCCATATTCACGAAGCTCTGCGCTCAAGATTATATTCGGTGGCCAGTCTAGGGTCTATAAAATACCCGACAAACACAAACACACAAGAAATCCTGACACAGGATTCAGTTTTCTTAGCAACTTAATGCACGTTTGCTTTCACCACAGCTTAATGCATTTTTAAACTCATGTTCTGCATATCTTACATGCTTATTGGTACAAATAAAGTAGTAAAAAAAAAACTTTTAAAGATGGGATTATGTGATCTTAACAGCATCGTTGAAAAAAAGTAATTGGTTGTCTGAGGATCAGATTTTAACAGTCAAGATCCTGAAGGTTGCAGCCAGAAAAGTGTACAAAACAAATGAAATAGCTCGTATCCACCTGAGACTAAGACTGTGGTGAGAGACATGATAAATAGCAGATAACTGACTGTCAGTTGATAATGTGTCAGCAGACGTCTATTCCATCTCCAATCTAAACATGCTGTTTATTTTAAATTCACGCTGTATGACTTACCTTCTCCGGGTCCTCCTCCGCCGCCTCCTTTAGGAGTGATGAGCTCCCTGCGCAGCTTGGCGAGTCGAGCCTTCAGCAGACCCAAGTGATGCGCCGTGGCCTTGTTCTTCTGAGTACGAGCCATCTGCAACCCAGGACACACATCACAATGCCTTAATACGTCTCTAAAAACACTCATTTACTATAAAAGGTAAACCAGTATAATACCACAACATTAAGTAAATAGTGCATCAATCTGAAAATATCCGAGAGGACCAGAACTTGGATCAGATCTGAGCTGTATTATATATGTACCACGAGCGTGCACGATGATATTGTTACGCAACTTGTATTAAAGTGCTGCATCGCACCTCTGAGTGTGCCAGGAGTTAAACTGATTCAGAGCTCGGAGATTCGTTTTCTATCAAGAATGGGAAAAGGTAGGATTGGTATAAAATTGTACAATTTTTTTCAAACCCATGATAAAAAGACAAAGCACTCAACTAACAGTCCAGGAAATACAGAAAATGATGACGATAAACACGTACGACATATTGTGCATGCTGAACATCACAACATATTGAACTCCTTATCGAGTCAATATTTGCTACAGAATTACTGAAATCATAAAGCACTTTCATTTGAATTATTTTGTCTTCGATATTCGTGTAAAAGCACTAGAAATATATTAGAAACACGACTTCCGTATAGGTTTGTGGTTGTGCAGAGGTTATGTCCTTTAATATTTTATCACCTTTAATTCATTCGTTAATTAACACCAATGTGTCTTTTTTATTTAATATCCAATTCAGTTAATTATACTATTTATATTTTTAGCATAAATGTATATTGCACTTGTAATATCTATCATTTTTAACTTTTTATCACTTTAAGGCTACGTCCATGTTAATCCGGATAAATCTGAAAACACGTCTTTTTCACCTACGTTTTGGTCGTCCGTCCACTTCGAGACGGTCTCCCAGGTGGATTTTTGTTTAGTCATGTGACCCATTTAACTTAAAATATAGACGACGGTGGACGATATTGTACTGCAGATGGTGTGCCTGCTGTCCAGTTTGTATAGCAGTATGTGAGCATCTTTAGTGTGGATGAGAAAGTTTTGAGAAACATTTAGAAAAGGCCAGCGTGGCGTTTCAAAACGAAAACACAGGTGTCAGATCTATCCAGATTAACGTGGGCGGGGCCCAAGCAGTACCGTGTAAATAAAATGTATTATCTAGGGCTGGGTGATTTTATGATTATAATATCGATATATTACATCACGATACACTTCAGATATCACTGATCAGTATTTACTATATATATTAAAACACTTTTTTATTACAAAGGAAGGGGCTTTGATCAAGCTTTCTACTCTATTCAATTTTTAAATGTGTTACAATTTTATTTTTTAACACAACATCCCCTCATTTCAACCAATTTTAGTGTTAAAAGTGAAGTTTGATTAACAAAAGGTTTATCAAAGTTTTATTTGAACGCTATTTCACCAGCAGTTTGTTAGGAAGCATATTATATATACACATACACTTTTGGCCCAGGGTCAAAAGTCTGTGGACACTCCACTGAAATGTTTCTCATGATCTTAAAAACCTTTTGATCTGAAGGATTAAATGTGTGAAATCGGTGTTGTAGACAAAATCGGGCCGATGTATTCATTTCTTTCATTAGAAAACATTTTATTTACCAAATAACCTTTTTTTAAACGAACGACTCAGAGCGAAATATTTCCGAAAAGTAGCCGATAAGAGTCCAGCGTCGGTGTGACGTCCTTTAATACTGTTTAAAAAGTATTTCTGGGAAATTCCTCAAGAAATCGGAAAAGAAAACATTTACACTTATTCATTTGGCAGATGCTTTTATCCAAAGCGACTTACAAATGAGTGCACACTCGTACACCAATGGTAGCAGAGCTGCCATGGGGGGCAACTTAGGGTTCAGTGTCTTGCCCAAGGACACTTCGGCATGGGATCACCCGGGCCGGGATTCCAACCACCAACCGTACGATTAGTGGATTAGTGGACAACCCGCTCTACCGACAAATGGACCAAAACACCAAGAATACATTTATGGAAATTCTAGACAAAGATGCTAAAATACTACATTATTATTATTAATTATTTTTAAATCACAGAATAATTCCCATAGATCCATTTGTGTATACTTCAGAGCTTTGATGACTTTATTATTATTATTATTATTATAATAAACTGTGTGTGTGTGTGGGGGGGGGATAAAAATAAATAACGAGTGTGTCTAAACTTTTATTATAATTATTCAACATATATTACACACTATATTGTTATTCAGCATCCACAAAAGGTTACACTAATTTTAAATGTTTAGTTTTATATATTTAGGTTGTAATAACATAAAAAGAGCTACTATTCATCTAGTACTTGAAAAAGCGAGCAAATATCGCGATAGTTCGTGAGTTATCGGGTGTAGTATCGCGAGATGATATTTTCCCAAACCTTAGCGTATATCGTGTACATTATGCAATTCCTTTAATCTGTATTGGTTTTAATCATGGTTGTTTGGTTTATGTACTAATTCAGTACCATATTTTGTAGTACTTTTATTCGTGTGGTAAACAGTTGACAAACACACAAAAAAAAAAAATAATAATAATAATAATAAGTGTATACATGAGTTTGGCGCTATGGAACTGGCAACATAAGCAAGACAACTCAAGTTTGCATTAAGCCAGACTCAAAAGTTCAACAAAAATAAATAAGCAAATTGACTACTGTTACAGAGGTGGACGTGCTGTTTAATAGTAACGTTAATTCATAAACCTGAGCTATTCATGAACTGTGAAAATTAATCGCTAACGTTAAATCGCGGCCCCGTCTTCAATGCAGCTGGAGCTCCAACCTGAGCCGTATCCTAAACACTATCCTCCTTGTGAGCAAGTGCACTAAAAATGGCGGAGCATCGATTCATTTAGCACCCTACTCAGTGCGCCTGCGTAGGGAATCGGAAAGCTATTTGAGATTCGGCCCACTGATTACTGAGCTGCCAAAGATATACACACAAACCTCGTTCTCGATTTCGGCGATTTTGGCCAGTAAACTCATTTTGCCAGCGTTGGTCCTTCCGCAGGAGTATTTCAATAAGTAAAATTAATAATATATACTGTTTAAGAGGTTTTCCCTTCCACTGGCTTTAGTTTTATACCGCTTGTTAGCTCAGTGCTAATGTTTTCCTGCACGCCGCTGTCATGCCGTCGCGCGAGCGGAGCGGTTCCCTGCGAAGAAGCGGTCTCGTGCGCTGAGTAAAGAGCCGCGTGTCGCCACCTGCTGGTGAGGAGTCACACTGCAGGGACTCATCATGGCTGCTTAAAAAAGAACACGAAAGTGAAATTATACACTAAATGTGATCATGTGTAAACAAAATTACTGTATAGTTCCACAGGGAAAACAGTTAAAAGGTGATTCTGCTTCCAGTTGTAAACTTTCAGATCTGTTAAATATTTTTAACTGTAACAAATTTCATATTTCCACACACACACACACACACACACACACACACACACACACATATATATATATATATATATATATATATTCAAACATAATACTTTGTACCATAAACATGTACAAATATTTCCTTATGTGATTACACTGTCATGTTAAATATCCTCATTTATAAATTATAATAGAAGACATTTTATTAATAATTTATTGATACATTTCAAACATGTACACTTTCGACAGTTTCTTTCTGGTGCCTTATTACAGTGAGGGTAATTTAAATAATAAAAGATCATTAAAAAGCTGTGTTGTGAATGAATATGGATGAATGTAGGATACAGTATAACTGCATATGACCTTATTGATTCATAAGAAGACATACTTAATAATTTACAAGCAGTGCTGGTTGTTTGGTAAATAGTTTATTTTTATTGTTCATAATCATTTTGCATACATTATTTTCACTCAAATGTTGGTGAAATTGCTGGATCCAGCACCGATCTCGTACGTCGGATGTGTTCTCGCTCTGTACCGCGCTGATCTGTCCAGCTTCGGGCCATCAGATGAGTCGGGCATCCAAAAAATATCACAGTCTGTAACATGCGAGCAACAGACCACCACCAGGAATCAGACACAAGAGTCTCTTTAAAAGAACTGAAAAATACACCGAGCTCTCAGATCCCAGCTGCTTTGTGCAGATTAGATCTAGTTTCAGACTCAAAATGGTGTTGGATACGGATTATTAGTTAAGCCTGACCTACCCTGCTTAATATTTAGCCAGATTCACTAAGTTTCTAAGAAAGTTTTCGAATTTGAAGCTCAAGCTGAAAAGCTCAGTCGTGTCTTAAAGGTGCAGTTTGTAATCTTTAGCGCCGTCTACTGACTGTGAGGTGAATTACAGCTACAAATCTAAAACAGCTTCCTCCTAATTCCCCCTCCAATGACCCTATATAAACGGGGTCGTCCATATATTACGTCATCAAGAGGGGGGGAGGGGGGTGAAGGGTACGATGACGTCTGATGACGACGGTGGGGGGGGGGGTTCACGGACGTGATTACGTCATCAATGTATTTGCATCTTCACCGTGTTTAGTGTCACCACTGTCACGTTCATCATTTACTTTTTTTCTCACTGAAATATTTGCAAATTGCCAAAATAACAAACAAACAAACAGAAATACTGACGTCACACGCACATCCTGTGGCGTATTATACGTATTATACGCCATAGGATGTGCGTGTGACGTCTGTATTTCTGTGGTATTTTAACAAAGTACAAAATATTAGGAGATAATTCCCCAGCACACATGGCAGCCCCAGGCCCCCTAAAAGTAAAAGTAAAAATGTACATCTAAGATGATGACGTCATCATTGGGGGAGGGGTAAAGGTCCTGTTGAAGTTAGATGACATGGGGAAGGAGGGGGGTTAAAAATGGCTGAAATGGACGACCCCAACCTCGTGAGCTGAATTTCAAAGCATTCTTTTATGTATATACGTCTGTAATAGCGAAGGTGCGAACATCAGAGTATGCACTAGGGGGCAGTGTCGCGTGAATCCAAGCAAAATTGACAGGAAACAAAAAAACTAAAAAGAGAGACGATACATCTGTTTCTGCCTTAAAACAATCTAAATGGTAAATAAATCTGCAATAAACAATCATTTGAGATGGATTTGTGACGATATTACTCCAAAATACTTGACGAAACTCCCAGAAGAAGGGTCACGATGTCTTGTTTCCGGGTACGCAACTTTACCCACCTCGAGTGATCGGCGTTTACCTGACGTCTGTTTGATGCATAGAACCATAGATACGCTGTTAGGATTTTGTTGTGCATGTCAGCTTGTCACTGTGCCCCTGTGTGCTATGATTACCCATAAACCCTCTCTCTGTACGCCGTCACAGAAAAATGCTGCTTCACGAGCTTTAAAGAAAAGCAGCAGAGCTGAGAAGCTACAGTATGTTTCAGCTGTGGAGGAGCTGGGTTCATTTCCGGGCCAGAAATACGGAAAATAAAAGCCTGATTCAAATAAACCAATCAAATTCGTTACATGGTCAAAGTGTGATCGGAATTTCTTTTTATCATAAAGTAGTTTTTTTGTTGTAAGTATATTATTATTATTATTATTAATAATAATAATAATAATAATAATAATAAAGGTCAAAAAGGACTTTTAAAAAGTGACAAACCGCACCTTTAAGCCACCTGAGTTCAGCTTTAGCATCATTTCAACGGTTTGATTTTGTACAAATGAAAATATAAAGTCTTTATTGTGAAGTAAACTGATACAGCGAATAAAGAGGGGAAGAAAAGCAAAATATTAAAGAGACGTAAACTGTTCTTGTAGCTGAGTGCAGAAATTTCCTTCGTTGTCACTAGCAACAAAAAGGTCAAACAGTGTTGTTTATAATATTAATAGTGAAAGACACACAATAATATTATTTAAAATGTTTGCACCCCCCTTTCTGAATGTGAGGTAAATAGTAATCTCTAATAACTATACACAGTATATGAAGACACATGGACACGGTGAGGACGTGAAATAAACCAACACACAGACGTCGCGATTCTTTACACCACGGCGCAGTTCAATTCTTCGATCTGATTGGCCGGAAGGTTTGCGTTAGTTTTGTAGAACAGGAACGGCTCAGAAAGTAGTTCCGGCTGTATCGCGAATATTAACGCGCTCGTTCTAATACGTTATTGGAATGTCGTATTATCGTGGACTAATAAGAAACAGATTCGAAATAAATGTGCTGTTGTTTAAGAAAGAAAACGTAATAATTGTTGTAGTGAAGATTTTTATTTAATGTTTATAGAAAGACTCTTGCTATAACGTAAGCGATAACAAGCACTAACTTGTCTCGTGTATGTTCGACAACATTAAATCTGATCCTTGGGGTAGCGGTGGCTCAGGGGTTAAGGTGTTGGTCTACTGCTCAGAAGGTCGTGAGTTCAAACACCAGCACCACCAAGCTAACACTGTTGGGCCCTTCACTCTCCATGGCTCAGATGTATGAATAATATAAATGTCTCCTAACAGGTGTTGTTTTTTTTTTTTTATTTCAGTCAATTAATTCTGTTAATATGAATTAATAACATTCAATAAGTTAATAAATCTTACTTTAATCCTCAGAATTGAGTTCATGTGTGAATGTTAATTAGAGTAATGTGTGTTCTGTTTATGAGACCAGTTACTGTGAAACAACTTGTTGAACTGGAGAGAATAAAGTTTTTATTTGCATTTATTTTTTTAAATTATTTTTATTTAAGTATTAATTATGATTAATTTAAAAGAAGGCATAAACAGCCAATATCGCTAGGAATAATCGGTTACCGGATGAGAAATTTAATATCGGTGCATCTCTAGTTGTAATTCTTGCACATGTCATTTACATTTAGCAGACTCTTTTATCCAAAGCGACTTACAAATGAGACACACTCACACACCAATGGTAGCAGAGCTGCATGCAAGGTGCTAGCTTGCCATCAGGGGCAACTTAGGGTTCAGTGTCTTGCCCAAGGACACTTCGGCATGGGATCACCCGGGCCGGGATTCGAACCGCCAACTCTACGATTAGTGGACAACCCGCTCTACCGACTGAGCCACAGCCTACAAATATCTTCAAATCAAGTTTGGGGCAAAACTTCTTTCTTTTCTTCCTTTCAAACAATTGTTGTTTTGTTGTTGTTGTTGTTGTGTTGTACTGCTTCATACAGGAGGCACCTACATGTCATTATTTTTTGAATTCTACTATTTGTAGCTAAATCCTGAGCTAAATCCTATTATAAGGGTCTATCTGGGTGAAGAATAATACTGAAGTCACGTCATATAAAATAGAGGTGTTTAGGGGATGCAAACTTTTGCACTCAACTTAAAAAAATACAAAAAAAAAAACAGCAAGACGTACATTGGTTCATCTAATTTCATGTTTCACAGTTTGATAACAGTATTGCATGGATTTCCGACAGATTTAGGATTTTTGCTGCGTGACAGCGTTTAATTTCTTGAGTGATGATCTTTGCCTGATTATCATCATCTAAGCCTGACAGAAATACAGACTCCGACACCAGGCGTGAGACGCGCTCCGTTTTGTAGTCTGAGACTAGCCCTAATCTGTGTGGAAAATTGTTCCTCCGTCCCGTGAGCCACGGCTGCTCGTGACAATCACGTGACCTGCGAATCTCCACGAACGCCCATGGGACGTTTTTCCTCCTGTCGAGAGTCAGAGTAGTGTTAGTGTATTACACTTCTACACTGAGACAGAAGCCCGGATGGTCTTCTAGGATCTCTACAGGAAGCTGTCGAAACGATCAGTCGAGCTCTCGCTAGTTTTCACAGCTTTCGGTTCCGATCACCAGCCACGCTCTCGGCCACGGTTCGAGTTTTTCGCGTCGTGTTCTTCGACAGAGACGGATTTTAGGTGGTGTGCTTGTCCTCACGAGTATAAAAATAGGCATTTCCGAAACAAAGTTATTTGCTGCTCTTAGACAGATGTGATACATCCAGAAATAGGATCCGGTGAATGTGGATTTCATTGAGATTTTGGAGACGAACAAAACACTGAGCTGACACCTTGTTCTCGGCTGCTGGATAGAGAGAGAGAGAGAGAGAGAGAGAGACTTTGCTATTAAGGGAATAGTTTGGCAAGACATCAAACTGGCAACATTTTTAACCCAAACCAGTTACATCAAAATTAGCCAATCGTTTAAAATGTATGCTGTCTGATCTTGCTTTTTTTCAGTTTTGCACTGTTAGCTACGAGGCTAACGTAGCTAACACGTAACCTTTTATTCACACTAACAAGTATTCCACCACAGCTGGAGCTCTGAAGCCTGCCAAGCTGCCTGCTCAGAGTTATTCAAGTTTTTAACAATATTGCTAGCTTAAAAAAAAAATTATTATTATTATTTCGTTTTGCATTTCAGTTTCATTTTAGTTAGTTTTAATGGTGCATAAATAGTTTTGATTGCGTTTTTATCTTTCGAAAATCATTATTTTTTTAGTATCATTTTAGTTTTTAATATCATGGTAATCATACTTAAAAAAAAAAAAAAACGTCAAAATTGGGCTCTGGTTTTCCCTATTAAAGGAAATGGCTTTCCTTCTGGCTGTCCCTACGTATTAAATTCGCCATTCGCGCTCCACGGCTACGAAATCTACTGCCATCTACTGGTCATTTATGATTGGCGAACACTGATGGATCCACTCCGTTCCACCTCTGTATGTCAGACCGACCAACATTTAAAATACGAAAAACGAAAGATTTATTCTCTGAAATTCTATTTGGTTTTCGTTCGCACGCCAGGTGCACGTTATAGTTGCCATTTTAGTTTTCGTTTATTTGGAAATTTTATCATTGTTCCAGGTTTTGTTTTATTTGCACTGATTCTCCTAAGCGATTTAGCAACATTCCAGAAATGTTACATGATCTCAAAGTACAACCATTTAATTGCTTGTAGAACTTCCAGCGTTCCTGTAGAAACCCACCTTCGGGTCTTTGGGTCTATGGGGCGGAATGATACCAAGGTGTGCTGAATAGAGAAAATTCTGCTTGCGCACCTCCAAGATGGCCGCCTCTGTAACGTTACAGTGTTCAGATGCAACTTGAGGGTTAATAGTGAGAGATTTTTCACTAGATAAGAATTCCTGGTATTACGCATGAGAGACAGTGCAAAACTAAAAGAAGTCAATATCAGACACCAGTAGAGAAGGAAGTAGAGTGAATTAGATTAGTCACCAAATTATCCCTTTAAGAACATCTTGAGAGTTTGAGAATGATGCAGCAGTAATAGCAGCGGTCTAATATCTAGGAAATAAGCACAGTTTCAGGTTGAGGTCCCGTTTAAATATAAGGAGGGGAGTTTATTTGCTATCGCGTCCCGCTTTTAGACTACGCAGTCGTACATTCTGGCCATAATCTAACGATTAAATGTGTTTTTAGTTTTGTTCTAAAGAGCAAAATAAATTCGTATAATAGTCGGTCAGCATTGAAGTGCATAAGAAGTGCAAGTGTAGCTTTAGATGCATTCGTTTGGTGGGGGGTGGGGGAGAAGAAAATTATTTTGTGATATCATTTGGCGCCCTGGAGAGAATAGCTCGGAAGGAACGCCTTCAGAAAGATGATGTGTCTAACCTAATATATATATATATATATATATTTATTTATTCTCCTCCAGTGTGTAAATCTATATGTTAGCTCTGGATGGGGTGGGTGGGGTCAGGGGTCAGTCCCGTTTCGACTGCTGGATGGAAAAAAAACAAAAACAAAAAAGTCTAACACCTGCTGGTTTGAGGAATTACTCAGTCTTATACAGTCTCGTATAGACAGGAAGAGCAGGACATCCATTGGGAAGCACTATTCTGGCGCAGTATTATTTTGCGCCATGGAGGTTGTGTGACACTGCTCTCCTGATGAGTGTGTGAGGAGGGGTTATCTGGACAGCCCCGCCTTTTATACTGAGAAAAAGAGAACTTTGAGGTACAAAGTAAAAGCTGTACGCCATTTCAGCTGCGTCACCCCGTCGTCAGGATGCGGAAGACGTGTTACCGAGATGCCATGAGGCTTTACAGTAAGATGCACGTCGGCCATATAACGGCGAAGGGTCTCTGCGCTCCGAGGGGCTCTAGCTGCTCTCTGATGACGTAGGGGGCGCCGTGGAAGAAGAGCGCCGTCGAGATATAGACTGCGAGCGCTCGTACGGCTGCAGCTGCACCTCCAGGAGGTCACGCTGCTGCTGGCTGATCAGCTGGGTGATGAGGCCTGGAAGAGCCTGCAGGTTACTCAGCAACGTCTCCAGCTTGGTTTCAAGCTCGGCAATGCGCTTCTCCGTGTCCTCGCCGCGTTCGTTCAGGTCCGAGATCAGGTCGTACATGATGTTCTGAGTCTGAGACCAAGGGGAGAGCAGGAAGAAGAGGAGGAGACAGAAGCACGAGTCAGTTAGCAGTTCATGATTGTTTAAAACACAACATCATTTCGACTCACAGTGCAAAAGGAAACTATTTCTGACGGCTGATTGCACTAATTCACCAATCTCACAAACCTCGTCTTGTCTTGAAATCAAAACCTCGGAATATAATTGTTCTGATGTAGCTGCGCTGCCTGTGCGTTTCATAAACAAGGGGCGGGTTTCGGTTAAAGTTCAACCTTCTTATAAAACTGCCACCTCCTTTTGCAATGTCTATAACATTTTGCTATTCCGTCCTAGATGCTTTTGGACTTCTCGAAAGAAGCGAAAACGTCTGCGAACAAAGCGAGGCGATTTCAAGCGTCCGATTAGTAAAGTAGTCTTTTCTGCTCATGCGTCACAAGGCAGCATCACACGCTTGGAAGAAAGAGTGATCTGCCTTCTTCCACATACACGACCTCACAGATTTGCTAGTGTCGCTGTGATTGACAGGAGAGTGAGAGTATAGCCAGATAGCATGGCGAATTTTACTCTCCTGGCTCTTGGTCATGGATCCCCGGGATTCGAACTCTGAACGTTCTAGAGCAGGGGTCTTCAACTTTTTCCAGGCCAAGGACCCCCAAACTGATGGCGAGATGGCGCGGGGACCCCCTAATTATATATATTGTATGAAGTTGTGTTATATCAAACTGGTACCAAAACTTTTGCGACCCCCATGCAGTACCTCTGCGGACCCCCTAGGGGTCGTGGACCCCCTGTTGAAGACCTCCGTTCTAGAGCCAAGATATTTTCACCCGAGATCACTTTCAGTCAGCTAACTGATCCCTTTAATTAGCCATCTTCTCTTTCCAGCAGTATGAGTCAAACTACTATTTTGTGTAATTAAACCTACTTAACGTGAGCCACATTATGGTGTGGATGCCATATTGAAGCACGTGATTGGCTGATCGGATTTAATGGTTGGCCCCAGTCAGGCCTGTCACTTGGCAAAACCAGGACATTTTTCATCCCACTTTTCTGCAGCTTTAATGGAGTTTCAGTGAGAGACGCTCTGCTACACATCCTGCCTGCTCGTTCGATCACCTCGCACTGCAGTGGAGTCTGATCAGTCGATTACTCCTCGCCCATCAAATAATCACAGAGACGTGACGAAGCCTGTTCTAGGCATCCAGGATCTTTCCCTAGAGGCTGCTCTCTAATCACTTCCAAATGCGAACAGGATGCAGATTTCGCTGCAGCTGGGATTTGCAACACTAGCGCAACCACCATGCAACATTCGCCACATTCTTCTCATTTGTGGATGGATGGAGACAGCGTACAGTCAGAAGATTCTTTGAGGTCTTTAACGTCACGGACCATCAATCATGACAGCATAACCGCTGCCTAAGAAAGCAAAGGATTCTCGCAGGGTTTTGTTACTTACCTTATACATTTAGTTGCATTCGGAGCACTTTTTGGCTTTAAGAACTAAATTAAACTGCACCGATTACAAAAGTGAGGAGGAGGAGGAGGAGGAGGATGCTCGGCTCATCAGGGAGGCTTTCATTGCAGAAAGCTGACTAAAGAAGTCTGAAGTTGCGCAGCTGCCAGAGTTATTTTAAGCTTCATTATACAAGTCTTCTGCCGGTGGCATCAGGATTAATGCTACGTCGCCCTCTGATGGAGAGAGGCAACCGTGGCAGCAAGAAAAAGATGGTGTGAACGAGTCAGAGTTCCGCCTCGCTGCCTCGCTTTCTCAATGTCACCCTCTTACATTTCTCCTGGACGCATGGCACGAGAAAGGAGACGACAGGGTAACATTAGCTAATGACTCACACGGCATAGAGGCTGGACACGACTAACTGGGACGTGACCGATGGGGTCGACTGAATGTCAGAGCTCGGAGAGAATGAGAGAGAGCGCGAGAAGGAGGGGGTCTGTGTTTGAGCTGATTCATCAGCTCTCCGAGCGTCTGCTTTCCCAGTTTGCCGTGTGATTTCTGCCGAGTCAGGCGGGCAGCTTTCTGCTACTCTGCGAGTTGTGCCACATCTTTCTGCTAACCCCC
>JAFFST010051035.1:256103-263603 GCA_022414735.1 Noturus placidus | reverse complement strand
ATTCCGCCTATAAAAATAGTTTTCCGCAAAACATATTTTCTAATATATATATATATATATATATATATATATATATATATATATATATATATATATATATAGTTTCCCAAAAAAAATAATATTTAATAAAATAAAATAGCTTAAATTGACTGCAAGTGTGGATACTATCCATGAAAGGGTTTTCATCCCACCTTGATGTCTAGGTTCCTTCTAGCACTCGAAAGCGTTCGGTTTCTCTGGCTGTGAGAACTTTTAGATGTTCCAGATGAGGATTTTCCGCTCAGAAAGCTCAGAGTCGAAAGCTTTTAGAGATTCAGAACGACTCACCATAAAAAAAAAAAACAACAGCACCAAAAAATCCCAGAAAACCCTTTCATGCATAGTATATTTTATCATAGAGATCGCAAGTTCTCGCTCTACTGTTTTAATTGTCCTTTAGTTTTATTTGTACAGTTCACTGGTATATAGTACATCTGGATTTCTCTTTGTGACAACGTCTATACAAATAAAACTGAACTGAATTGACTCACTCTTTTTGTCAGCTGCGTGTCCATCATAAAGTTATGTACATGTTTTTCGGCTTTGGTTAATTCCAGTTTTTTTGCGACCACGGCCACCACCAAAGCAGTGCATCCGGCCCCCTGAGGGAAATAATAAAAAAAAGACATTCAATATTGCCTCGGGTTTGATTTCCCACAGTAAAAATACACACTTTTGTAGAAGCACAGCGCTGCTTTTAGAATCCCAAAGAAAACAAAAACAAACCGAACCGCGAGCATCAGACTCACCATAATCCCGGTGAGGAGACAGACCCCTTTGCCACAGTATGTGTTAGGGACCATGTCCCCATATCCGATGGTTAGAAAAGTGATTGAAATCAACCACATGGCTCCTAGGAAGTTGCTGGTTACATCCTGGTTATCGTGGTACCTACAGCATGTGCATGAGGAACACACATTAGGAAAAATCTACCACACTGATTTGAATTTCCATTCTAGGGAATCACATTACTGCCCCGTAAGAATAAAATAATCCCGCTCAACCTTTCAAGAAAAAGTACTGTTATTATGAGACAAGCATCTCGTTATTACAAGAATGAGATTATCTTGTTTCTACGAGAAAACAACTTATTTTTATGACAAAGCATCTCGTTGCTAGAAGAAAGCATCTCGTTATTATGAGAAAACATCTCGTAGCTACAAGAAATGTCTCGTTATTACAAGAAAACTTCCAATAAGATGCTTTTTCTCATGAATAAGATTGAATTTTTTTGTAGCAACAAGATGTTTTCTCGTAGTGATGAGATGTTTCCTTCTATTAAAGATGTTGTCTTGTTGTAATGAAATTTTCTTTCATAATAAGAGGTTTTCTCGTAAAAATAAGATGTTAAATGAGACGTTTTCTTGTAAAATGAGATGTTTTGTACAAATGAGAGGTTTTCTTGTAAAAATGAGATGTTTGCTTGTAAAATTAGAGGTTTTCTTGTAAATATGAGAAGTTTTGTACAAATGAGAGGTTTTCTTGTAAAAATGAGATGTTTGCTTGTAAAATGAGATGTTTTCTTGTAAAAATGAGATGTTTGCTTGTAAAATTAGAGGTTTTCTTGTAAATATGAGATGTTTTCTTGTAAAAATGAGATGTTTTCTTGTAAATATGAGATGTTTTCTTGTAAAAATGAGATGTTTTCTTGTAAAATTCAGATGTTTTCTTGTAAAAATGAGATGTTTGCTTGTAAAAATGAGATGTTTGCTTGTAAAAATGAGATGTTTTCTTGTAAATATGAGATGTTTTCTTGTAAAACGAGATGTTTTGTAATATCAATATGTTTTCTTATAACAATGTGATGTTTTCTTGTAGAAACAAGATGCTTTTTTGTAAAAGAGATGTTCTCCAGTAGTACTGCAATGTCTGCTGGTTTTCTCACAATAATGAGACATTTTTTCTCACAATAATGAGATGTTTTCTCATCATAAAGAACACTTTCTGCTAGTAAAAAGATAGCAGTGCAAGAAAAGTAACTTTTCTGAAATGAATGACATACTGATGGGGATAATTCTTCTTAGGTTGCAGCAATGCACTTCTGTAACGTTCACTCGCTACTCCATATTGATTTAAGATCGAGGATCAGATTTTTCCCTCATAATGAATGCAGCTTCACTGGGAAAAAAAAGCGCTAATCAGAGAGCTTATATTAAAACGTTTAATATGCAA
Source organism: Noturus placidus (assembly GCA_022414735.1). NCBI lineage: Eukaryota > Metazoa > Chordata > Actinopteri > Siluriformes > Ictaluridae > Noturus > Noturus placidus. The sequence continues at coordinate 261,392 of JAFFST010051035.1, read as the reverse complement.
GCCACTGATACGAGCTGCCATCTGTAGCATTAGATTGTGTTAATCCACAATTAGTTTGTGTGCTTTTTAAACGCTAGCTGAAGCGTCAGGGTGACCTGACGGGCCTTTGTCCTGTTGAACAGTTCGTTCCCTAAATGACCATTCACAAAGGAAGGAAACTTGAGAAACGCTCCAGACTGTGAGGTGTGATAGGAAGACAGCATCCCACACAGTTATCCTCACTCCTACTCGACAATCCCTGCACTATATTTTTATTCAAAATCTGTAAAATAATACATTATTTAATTTGTTTCGGTGCTCCCGCTATCCTAATATTAACTTTAGCTAGCTAGCACTATACTAATAAACCAGCTCGCATTTGTAATCGCTAGTTATCTAACTTAGCTAGGTACGTAGCTTGTTATGCCGGCTAACGGTTCTGTGGCTAAATTTTCACATGTACCACATCATAATCCTCTAATAATCTGCTTATTAAACATGATTGGCCAAAAACCACAGAGCTTATTTAGTGTCATCATGCATAACGCTCCAGTAAACAGAAAAAATGTCATCTACAGAAAAAGAAGAGGAGGTTGTGAGTTCAAGGCTCCTTGAAAGCTTGCTCAAAGTATGGCTTAATATATTTTCAAGACTATAAGATGCATTACCCTTCATCTTACAAGTGACTCTTTCACAGTATACCTAATAAACTGGAAACACCGCAAATGAACATATTGTCCCCAAGCAGACAGAATATTTCGGAGTGCCCCACAATGCCGTGACTCACACCTCAGAAAGTGTGACATTTCGTCTCTGCAGCAGCACGGCCCCTCTACTGTCGTCCTAATTATCTTAACCGTAAGAGTAATTATCAAACCCGTCATTGGATGAGTCAGGTTTAGGAAAAACAGTTACTATACCTGCAGTGCGGGAATTCCCAGGAGAGAAACTGAGAAGTGGTGTGTTAATACAGAATATACTGTAGTAAATAGCGCAATAGCATGTTCCTCTTTGTGTGAAGGTGTCTCTAACCTTGATAGCGTCCTTCAGGGAGCCAAGGAAAGGCTGAATATTAGTCCCTTATCAGTCTCTTATCTGATGATTAAAAATAACTGACAAGACAACATGCTACTGTTTTCCAACAGCAGATGTGTCACCGCTGTAGGCCCAATCAATGCTGTTTTAATTAGCGCTGCTTTTTCTAGCGTGGAACACAAACGGAATTTTAATGCCACTCTGCTACGCTGCAGGATGCAATGACAAACACGAATGTTAAGCATATGTGTTGGAGTGTAAACCCAGCCCAAACAGTGTATGTGTGTGTGTGTGTGTGTGTGTGTGTGTGTGTGTGAGAGTGAGTGAGCTGCTAAACCTTTCGCACGCCCTGACAGTCCAGGCGGCGATGATCCACAGGGAAATGGTGAAGACAAGCAGCACGGTGCCGGGGCAGATGGTCATGAGGGTCTTCATGACAAAGCGTGTGTTAAAGTTGATCTTGTTGAGGGCGCCGATGCTGCGTGATGACGCGTCCGTGAACAGCTTGCTGTGCAGTAGCATGACACGGGCGATCAGGTAGAGGCGCAGGAACATGGGGATGGACAGGATAATGTCCACGTCGGCGTCCGTCTTGGACGGCGTGTAGTAAAAGGCCAGGCGCGCCGTCCACGTGAAGGTGTATTTGCCAGGGATGGGGTGGATGGCGCACACCAGGATTTCCAGGCAGATGAAGAAGATGCGCTCGTACGTCATGGCTATCCTCCAATCGTCTGCTGCGTTGTCTACCATAAACAGCTGAGGTGGTTCGGGGAAGGGGCGGATAAAAAAGAAAACAATCTGTATTTAAAACCGAAAAGTTGCAAAGAATTCACTGTGTTTCGAGTGATTTTTCTGCGTCATTTAATTGGACAATTTGGAACGAAATAATCACCATGTTTACATGCAGACTAATAATCGAGAATCAAAACTCCAGGGGGTGGAGCTGGAACTAATTCAACTCCTCCTATAAACCTAATCCCTAATCCCTAATCCTTAACCCAAGAGACACTGCGACAACAAACACACTTATCCAGCCTGAAACGCATGTTGCGTCCCAATTCGCCTACTTTCCATACTAAACAGTATCCGAGATGAGAATTAACGTGTTCCAAATCGTAGTATGTTCAACTGAGAAGCAAATTGAGACACGACAACAGTAGTTGTCTCAACCTACTGGCTCAACTCCGCCCAGGTAGGAGGAGCTGGATCGGGTCTGACTCCACCTACTGGACTTTTGGTTGCGCAATGAGTGTTACGAACAATAATACAGAATGAGTAACTTTGATAAACAGGAAGAGTAAATTAATTTAGGCCAATCCCATTCCAAACAAACATTATCGATAATCTGTTTAAAAACATATTCATAATAACCATTTAATTTCAAAGACACCTAAAAAAACCCCAAACATTTTGCAATCTCAGAAAAAGGGGTACTAAATGGTACCTTTCCTTGTCACTGTGGTGGTTCGTTTTACCTAGAAAAGTACATAAAATTTACCTTTAAAGCTTTACCCCAAAAACAATTCTATACCTTAAATCTTTTTTGAAAAAGTGTACACTACATCACATTACGTATTACATCCACAAAAATCTAAGTGGGCCATCCCAGTGACTCGGAAAGGTATTCTCTAAAAAACTTTCCCTGAAAAGTATCTGTCTCAGTTTTTTTTTTCGTTTCTCTAAAAACAAGCTCACGTGGCATAACAGAGGGGGCGGAGTCTGGTGGAGGAACGCCGGGAACTCTTCTCTCTTCACTCTGCGCTACTATCAAACTTCTACGTTAATAATCCATTAAAGACAAGAATTCCTTTTCGTCATCGCCTCACATTCTGTATGGGAGTGTTTCCGTCAGATTACATAACGACCAATTTAGCAGCAATAAATAAATAAATAAATAAATGCAGTTTCTCTGAAGAAACAAATTTCATAGTGCAGGTTGTACAAGATTAAAAAAAAAAAACAATTGCGAGGTTGGAATCTAATAATGTTGCAGATAATGTCTCCCTCGCTGTCTTTTCAATAAGAACGCTGGACGCAGCTGAGGTTTTGCCGAGACTGACATCATGTAACGTCCAAGACCTTGCACTAGCAAACACTGGCTAATTTCTACATTCTGATGAAGACTCGATAAGACACTGACACCTTGCACGGCCGTTAAATTAGGTTCAGATAGCATGTAATATTCAGGTAATCTGAGCTCTTCAGCAGTGTAGGCTGTTTTCATTCGGAATTTGGAGTTCGCAATGGGTTGATAATCTTTGCATAAGCACCGTGTTCGCACCATATTAATATAATATTTATCATATTACTATGATCTTCATGCTATGATTTTGTCCGCAGCGCTGTGTTTGTGACCATGTCCCTCACTCGATATTTTCAGCACACGCACGTTCATACATTGCAATTTCAATCTCAGCTCAGCAGCCCGTGCCAGCACTCATCCCTCACTGTTCATTCTCAAGCCCATCTTTCAGGCACTGCCACCATGTTTCTCTGCAACTGGCTCATGCCTGGGAACCACTCAACATCTCCCCCTCCTCCTTCTCCGTCGCCTCCACCTTCGGCTCGATAAATAACTCCCACCCAAACGGCCGTGTTGTCAAAGCGGCTCCCCTCCTTGATAATCTGCGCAGATAAACTTCCCTCCCTACGTCCTCCTTGAGCTGTCCGTCACCTCAAGGTCCACCTGCTGTTCTCCGTCAGCGCCACATATTTCACCGTTCTCCCTCTTCATCTTTCTTTCGCGTTCTCAGTCTCAACTCTATCTGGCGTGTCTGCAACTCTCAGAGACGACAGGAGGAAGCATAAACTCCTGACACGATGAATTTCAATGAGGCTTGTGCATTCTGGAGGCACTCACACAGTAATAGGTTTACTGGTAAACCAGCAGGAGAGTCTATCGGCGTTTTTCAAGCGGAATTCTCGTTGCGCGTGAAGACGTGTTATTCTTTATAGGGTTTTATATAACAGCCCTGTTGAATTCTCGGCAGCTCTGACAGTAGTTCTGGAAGCGAGGCAAATATATACAAATAGCTAATTCACAGGGACTTGTACGGCTCCTGATCATGTAAGATTAAAAATGAAACAAAAGCATGTGGATAAAGTCTAGTCATTGATATGGGGACGTTTTATGTGAGAAGACATTCATTTAGCATTTTATAGAAGAAGTCTCAGGTGTCAGAGCTTTGTAACCGTTAGTACGTTTTCCACCATGGGAAAGTCTTCAGGACACAACTTTCAGGGTTTTCCAGAAGCTGCTGTGGGTTTTTTTTTTTCCTTTTTATTGTCAAGACAGAGCAAAAACGAGGGGCTGGTGAGGGAATCATTATTTATACCTGCTATAATGCAGTAATAACAGTATAAGTAATAAGTATCGTTAGTATAATAAGTGATAACAAGAAATAACTTGTTTCCAACATACCACAGCATTAAATGTAGCTGAAAACAGATTCAGTGGAAATGTACCTAAGGTTCCTGTAAAAGCTCCTGGGTTACTGAAAAGGTTTCTGTCAAAGTTCTTTGGTTCCTGAACAGATTTCTACAGTAGAAATGTGCCAAACATCTTTAAACTCATTTACATTCTCAAAAAAAAAACAAAATAATAATAAAAAAACATAATAGAGTTCCTCAATGGTTCTTTAAATAATCCATATGTAGAGTTCTTGGGTTCCTAAAAGCGTTTTACTTGGAAGCCTCTTTGATATGGAAATCTATAGTTCAGGGTTCAACACAGAATATTTAAGTGACAAACCAAGGAACCATTCCAGATTTAATGGTCAACAGTTCTATCTTTCTAATGATGTTCTAGATGAAGTTGTTTAATAAATGAGAAAGCAACTGTGGTAGGGTTCTACATAGAACATTTAAGGGACAAACAAACAATTCAACAATCGTTCTTTGGGCAGATTAAGTTTCTAATGAGGTTCTACCAGAAACAACAACTATTGCTACAGGCTTTTATACAGAACCTTTTAGAGACAAACCAAAGGTTCCTCAAAAGATTCCTTGAATTGTCAACATTTCTAAATTCTAATGATTTTTCCCCCCTCAAGTATATATCCAGTATATCCTCACACTGCTTTTTTGTAATGTAGAATGAACAGATGAAGATAAAGAACACTTACCAGAACGGTTCACAGGGCACTGGGGGGTGTTGGGGGGATTTCTGGGTTTTAGTTTCATAAGATGTGAGTGAGTGGTTAGATAGGAAGCTTGGTATGGAATACTTCACCCAGCTCGGCTTCGCATTACACATAACGGTGTCCAGAAGGACTT
>JAFFST010051035.1:235603-255323 GCA_022414735.1 Noturus placidus | reverse complement strand
AAAAAAAAAAATTTTTTTTAAAAAAAAAAAAAAAAAAAAGATAGGAAGCTTGCAGACCTAATAAAGACATGATTATTAACATTTACATGTGGTGCTGCTTGATGCATTTACAATGGGAGTTCATTCATCCTTAGTAATTGCCTGGTCACGGTTGTGGTGTCTTAATTTAAGCTACTAGTTTGTTTGTATTTTGGGATTAGAACCAACTTAAATATTGGGGATTGGGTTTTAAAAAACAGTCTTGCGCACATCTCTAGTTGATACCAATTATTTACTGGACTGATGTAGCTGAGGTTGAGGAACTGTCAGAGCCATGCTGTCAGTGCTGACATATCTAGCTCTGCTTTTCCCCCCTTTCTGCTTTCCGGTGTTTCTGGGGGCAGAGTGAAGAGTTCATTAAAAAACAAAAAACAAACCTTATAGTTTAAGATACTCCTACCTAAATCCAGATACTGATATGGATATCTAGAGCACTGAACAGATTCAGATACAGATAGTCTCATTGTGTTACACTGCTTTGATAAATATATGGTCCACAGAATGCAAGTCCAGTCTATTGCTGATTTACTGCACATCCTGAAAAAAGTCCACACAGTTTCCCGATGCAGAGTCTATACAGCAGCCATTCGTCACAGGCTACGGGGTATTTGATCCGACCCTGCGCACAATGCCCGATTTCACTAGTTAACTCCCCTCCTTTGTTAGGCGTGAGAGCTCATTAGTGAAATCAGCTATGGGTGTGAAGGGTATGAAACGAATACCTGAGGCCTTAATCGCCTGCAGGAAACCTTCACTCACGCAAAACGCCCTGATTCAGAGCTGATTCAGAGACGTCCCGCCCCTTTCATGTTTAATTATTCACTTCGCTCCCTGCCACCCGGCTGCGCGTCATCGGCGTGAAAAAGGTCCGGATGCCTCAATAATTCAGAGGACGTAAAGACCATATAAATCTCAGCGTTGAATAAATGAGATTCTCCAATTATATAATGCCTTTCTGCCCGCAATTTATATATATATACACACACACACAGACACACACACACACACAAGAATTACACAGCATATAATAATACTCTCAACTTTTGAGTGGTACAAGTGACTCCACTTCACATTACGACGCATTGCACCACCCTGGATTTGTTGATTATTTTTGTATGGTTTTATACCTAACGTAATGAACGAGGAACATTTTACTTTTCTGATTTTGACTTTTTCTCGACAGCACTTACTGAACCTGAACGCATGAACAAACGACGCATTAAAACTAAATTCATTACAGAGCAGAATTATGGGGTTGTACTTTTAAATTTTGATTAAACATTTCAAATATCTGTCCTCGTGTTGTGCACTGGAGACGGGACAATATTTCCGTGCGCGTGAAAGCAACCATGTGTTGAATTTCATGAAGTCGTGATTAACAGCATGTGTTAATATAGTGAGCCATAAAGAATCTGACCACCTTTCAACCGTCATTCCTGACGGTCGTGATTCATTCGTTCATCTTCGGTAAGGACTTCGGATCTGGGTCGGGGTCACGGTAGATCTGAAACCTACAGTATTCTGGGAATTGTGGGGGCGAGGTGGAAATACACCCAGGACCTAACAATACAATACGAATATAATGACAACAAAAGAGAGAGAGAGAGAGAGAGAGAGAGAGAGAGAGAGATAGAGAGAGAAAAACTAGGCCAATATTTCAGTGTGTCCATGAAAGGAATACTGTATTTAATTTCAATGCACATGAATATCAGGACATGCCTGAATATAGTAAGCCATAAAAACCTGATCTGCTTCCCTGAGGAAATAAACAAATACATGTCAAAGCTGTATAATTAATGAGTTCGATTTTCCCTTTCTGCTCTTCATGTCCTCTTATCTCATAAGACATGCTGCACGGCTCCGAGCTGTCAAGGATAGACAAGAGATCGGTGTCAGGAATACTCAAGTCCTCCAGCTTCTCAGTAATTCTGACAAGTGTGAGGAATGCAGCATCTCCGAGCCAGACTGTGTGCTTCAAGCCACACATGCTTAGCTTAAACAGGGAGAGACAAGCTGCGGGGGGAAATAAATAAATAAATAAATAAATAAAAATACAGACCTTCCTCGAAGGCAGCAAAGTGACCTCGAGGAGGGGGATAAAAATCTTTCGTCTGTTTTCCAGGGGCGATCGTCTGTCACGAAAGTGCTTTCCGAAAGTCTGTTCCTCCAAAGCACGGTGATTAAACATTTAGATTGGGCTGTGCAAGGAAAGCTACTCGCTAGGTAAAACTAATTATGGTAATGCACAACCTGCAACACAATCCTCAAGAGGTCTTCACCTCAGCGCATCAGATATTCCGCACGGAGTGTCAGAGCCACCGGACGGGTAGAGCCGCTACGTTCGCCCACCGCACATATAGGTTAAGTTACACGCACAACAAACCAAGCTGACCTGAGCAACAACGTGACCAAATGAATCAAAGAAACCCTGGGGGTTAAGAGGATTTCCTGGAGGCTCATAGTGTAAATAAAACATGCCGAAGGAGGCAAAGACTGGACAGTCCAACTCATCTCGGGTTCTCAAGGTGCTGTAGAGTCCAGAAGATACCAAGAGCTAGTTTAATTCAGGAATTGAGGAATAAAAGCAGAAAAACTTTACCGTCTTGAAGGGTCCTATAATAGCATGCATTTTATTGTTCTTATCTCGTAGGAGTTTTCCAAAACTGACAGTTTCATTCCATAAAAATCTAGATTTCAGTTTTAGACTCCGTCTATAAATGTTCAAAAAAACTTCACAGTATCAAAAAATATACATTTGTCTTTGTTAAATACGCTGCCACTACTGTCAGACGTGCTGTTGTAATCAGATTTGAGAATTCGTGCTTTTTTTTGCGGAAAACTACTTGAGTTCGCAAAATTGCAATCGCACAAAATTGTTTCGCACGTTCTTTCGCAGTGGAGTTTGTTGGAAAATGAGACCTTTAAGCTGCACTCATGTTCGACGGACGTGATCCGTAGAGGCTGAATACGCGTCGTGATGACGGCACCGGACGCGTCTCGGCCCAGATCTGCGGAAAACCTGCTGTTGTTTTTTGGTTTTGATTGTGTGAAATTCTGCACAATCATGAAATCCTGGAAGGACTGATTAAGAGCAAAAGTATAATATCAGAATTCTACTGATTTTACATATTTAGCAGATGCTTTTATCCAAAGCGATTTACAAATGAGAGCACACTCACACACCAATGGTAGCAGAGCTGCATGCAAGGTGCTAGCTTACCATCGGGGGCAACTTAGGGTTCAGTGTCTTGCCCAAGGACACTTTGGCATGGGATCACCCGGGCCGGGATTCGAACCACCAACCCCACGATTAGTGGATTAGTGGACAACCCGCTCTACCGACTGAGCCACAGCCGCTACATTTTACCTTTCAGTCCACTACATCTCAATCATATCTACCTATTTAACTTCGACACATTTATATCATTTATTTAATTTATGTAAAACATCCTTCCCAAACATGTAGACGGAATAAGAAAAAAAATTGCATCACCAATGATGTAGAAACTGTGGATTTGGCAACCCTGCCGTTAACTAGCCAGATTTCTGTACAGGATGTCAGGAGACCTGGAATTTTTCCAAATTGCATAATCTTTACGAATTCCTGGAGATTTGAATAAGAGTAATGAGGATGTAGAGATGTTATTGTTAGTCGTTTCTCTGACATTTACAACATTAAACGGGTTTATAAATCTTCATCGATTATTTTAGTTTAAAATGACTTTAATCTGCAATAAGATCAACAATAATACAATGCCAGATGTCATGCAGTCAGTCCTTCGTAAGCCTGACTATCACGATGACGGATTTGTCAAGTGCTGAAACTCAATTTCCTTCGTTTCCTACAAGTATAGACTTTGTCTTGCTATTGATTCGAACTTTTTGGCCAGGAAGAAGAGGATCGGCAGCGAGACTCGACGGTCATCGGCATCTGTCACTCGGCTAGGCAGTGCAGGCCGGTTACTGGTTTCAAGGCTGCTCAATATAACTAATGGAGCGGGGCTCAATATTTAATCTGTGTAATGCGGAGATGGGAGCATATATCTTGTCACTGGGAAAAGAAATCGCTCCGTCTCATTAGTGAATTACAGCCTGAGAGGCTCGCCTCAATTAGAAATGACCGCCATGGTTTATTTATAATATCAAAGAGTGAGATGGTAAGAGGCCACTTTGCATAAATAGATGCCCTGTAGGAGGTTACTTTGTGCTTCTGAGTTACTTTGAGATGTTGTACGGTCTCTGCGTATTTCATCAACCGGACTCTGTTAGCGGGACGTAAAGCTTACGGGCGAGCCTGATTAACGGTAAACCTGTAGGTATGCTGAGCGTGAGGTACAGATTACCTAAAGATAACCCACACTCGCTATGGTGAATCTATACAGAACGGGCTTGTAGGTTTAATCGTGTTGTATCTGGACTGTAATTCTGTCCAGGAGACGTCAGCGCAGTGAAAACACAAAGGTCACGGTGAAGAATGGAAATGAGACACCTTTCTCCGTGTCAGTGAGGAAACGTTTCACCATCAGATTAAAAGATCCGACACATCCTCTGTAGACTGACACTGTCACTCACACACACTCTTGAGTATACACACACACACACACACACACACACACACACACACACACACACAGACTTGCACGTGCATGAGTAGACGGTAAGGAAGGCGTGGCCTCTGTGCCTGTCTATCAGCAACGGAGGTGTGGCCTCGGTGAAAGAAGGCGTGGCCTCTGTGCCTGCCTTTCCAGAAAGGAGGCTTGACCTCTGTGCCTGCCTCATGAGAAAGAAGGCATGGCCACTGTGCCTGTCTCTCAGCAAAGGAGGCATGGCGTCTGTGCGTGCCTCTCCAGAAAGGAGGCGTGACCTCTGAGTCTGTCTCTCCAGAAAGGAGGCGTGGCCTCTGAGTCTGTCTCTCCAGAAAGGAGGCGTAGCCTCTGTGCCTGTTTCCCGAAAAGGAGGCCCGGAATCTGTGCCTGTCTCTCAGTAAAGGAGGCGTGGCCTCTGTGTCTGTCTCTCAGCAAAGGAGGCGTGGCCTCTGTGCCTGTCTCTCAGCAAAAGGGGCATGACCGCCGTGACTGTCTCTCAGCAAAGGAGGCATGGCCTAAGCCCCAGTAAAAGTCTCTGTTTCTGTCAGTCACATTGAAGAAGGCGTGGCCATCAACTCATCAAAGTTCATTCTATAATCTTTTTTGACTGATTATTTTGTGCATCATATATTAACAAATTAAATCTGACGATTCTTATCATAGTCCAGGTGTGAAGGAGCCATTGTCAAGAAACAGTACCGTATTCATTCTCCAAGCCTGCACATTTTTCCCTGTTCCGTCATTTTCTGGTTAAAGATACAAAAGTGTAAAGATACTTGAAGCCCCCGTACCTTTTTTCCTGAGAGTGAGACTCTGAGTGAGTCTGACCAACACTCAAGCTCATACTGACCACGCTAAATGCATCACAATCAAAATAAATCGTAAATGGCCTGCACTTTAACCTTAGCAGTTCTACAAAACACTCTCTTATTCACCCATTCTCACTCTCACACACACATCGAGAACAACTTGGTGTTCAGCGTCTTGCCCAAGACGACTTCGTGTGAATCGCCAACCCTGCGATCAGTGGACAACCACCAGCCTTCCACCTGAGCCACAGCCGCCCCACAAATTAACCCAAAGTCATGATGAAATAACCCCACTGTCTTCTTTCTCAAGTTTAATCTTAAGCAATGATTGTATGTTACACTACAGTGTATTACACTGAAGACTGACTGACCCCCAGCCTTTATGAGCTGTCACAAGCCTACACAATCCAATAACTTCCAGCTCAGTGGAAAAACAGATGATTCAGCAAGCGCCGGAGCTGCTGGTAATAAAGTGGTAACAACTTTACAGTGTGATAACATAGAAATAAAAGATTAGAGGAACAATCGAGCTAATAATAGCCACCAGCTATAGCAAATGATCGACATGATGAGAAAGTAACAAAGCGGAACAAGAAGCTTGATATATATATATATATATATATATATATATACAGTATATATATATATATATATATATAACTTATAAATTTAGAAAAAGTGATTCCAGCGTGGTCCAACAACACTCACGCTAACATGCTAACACTCTGCTGTCCCGCACGGGCGCTATTGACACGTATTATTGACACGGGCGCTACTGACACGTATTATTGACACGGGAGCTATTGACACGTATTAACCAAACCTGATGCGTTAATCATTTTGAACGGGCGCCTGGTCTCTTCGGATTCTTCCGGCTTGCTGAATTAAAGATGGAAAAACGAGAAGCTTGGAAACGATCCGTGCTTTATATGCCAGCTAACTCGTCACATTTCGTGATGCTAATAACCCCCCCCCCCAACAGGCAAAAAAATGCCTTCAGGAATATTTCTCAAACAGCCGTGATGTGAATGTGCAAAGTAGTGCTTTGTTGTGTGTGTGTGTGTGTGTGAGTGTGTGTGTGTGTGTGTGTGCGTGTGCGCGCGCTATTTACACTGGCAGCACCTTTCTTCTGGCAAACCATTCAGAAGATCGATGTCCCTTTGAGACGTGCAAGCCTTAAATACAAGAGGGAAAAAAATTCACTCACACTTGAATTCAAGCTTTTGAAATTCTGTGAACGTTTCTGCATATGTTTACAGTCCTGATGACAAGATGAAGCATGAGTGCTAATATAATGTGTAAGACTGTGTTTGTATCACTACTGGGAATCTGCTCTGAGCGTTTTCTAATGCGAGACGGAGGTAAAGTGATAAGTTAAAGGCGCTGAAAGAAACACGGGCTGTTGCTTGATCAAGGTGCGGGCGGGTATTTCTCAAAGGAAGGGACTTTATCTGTCCTAATGTTTGCGAAAGGTGAGAAACGACGCCACGTGTCTGTTCTTAACACTTCTGTAAGCAAGCTATTACAGACGCTCATTTATCGCTCGCTCGCTCTCTCTCTTCCTTCCTTGAGCAGGCACGCTTGCTTTTATAGAGATATAATGAGCATACAGTACTACAGAAAAAAAGAGGGAAGATGAGGAAGGAGAAAAGAGTGACTCAAATTTCAAGGGAGGGCTGGTCTCGAAAGAAGCTCGGTTTGAAGAAAGAAGCATTTGTACACGTTCACAGAAAACACAGCAGGTCCTGTCTGTGTCAAGAACCGCATCTTTGTTGCTATTTTAATAATGTAGCGCCAGATGGAGAGCTTCCAGGCATTCAGATTATTTATTTATTTGTTGTTTTTTTTTAAAGATTTCTAATAGCACTTATTTCACAGTTTTTACACCTACTGCTTGTGTGTTTTAGCCTTTAACAAAAATCTCATGCTTAAGGTTAAATCTTGGGAAACTTTCCCCTATTGTTTGACCCAAAAAGTAAAAAAAATTCTCGGACATTTGGAACAATTCTATTGGCTCAAGTCCTTTGAGAAGAGATTAAGATTAAAAGCTATACAGCGACTTACAAGGTTAACAAAGTGACCAGAGATGGTTCGTATTCAATAAGTAACATGAGCACCAACGACCGTTTGTGATTAGAAGTGGGCGTGTCCAGCGATGCGACAAAGCTGAGGAAAGTTTAACTTTTGCGACTACCAACGGGAGTGATGACACTAAAGCGCATGAACTTTGACCTCAGATAGATGGCTGTAATGGAAAAGATTATGATATGATTCATATATACATTTTATATATGAATTTTATATCCAAACGCTCTCCCTACGAAATGTTTCATTTTAGCGGCAAGATAACCGGTTTGTTGTCATAAGTGGAATCCGGGTTGTGCCACCCACTAATAAATGTTACCAGTAGCAGGAACGCCTTCTGCTGACTTAGTACATTGACTTAGTGACTTAGACTGGCGACGTACGATGTGTGAACATAACTTAAGTGTTACCTTGTGGGCGGGGTTAAAATAACAGAAATTATTACTTCTCACTATGATGCGTTCACATTCACTAATTTAGATTTTACCTCAGGTTTAAATGAATGAACTAGGATAAATAATAGTTTAGCCAAGTCCAATATTTATAGTACGCTATTGCATCACTCTAATAAAAATGTTTTTTTTTAAATGACGACATTACACAGAAAGGAATTATGTACAGGCTTCAGTGCGAGCAAATGTCTAAACTAAAGACAACAAACGGCGAGAAATAATGCCCGCTGAGATGTAACCATGGCAACAAAACTACAACGGTAGCTTACTGATATGTGGAGGGGGAGGGGCTAGAATCTTAGCTGTATAAATTATGGTCTGTATCTTTAGATTTAGATTCCGTTATGCAAAACTTTTATGATTTTTGAAACAATAACCAGCTTGATACAAGCAAGATAACGCTGCCAAAGTGACACGGTATTAAAATGTAATGATCCACGCTTTCCATCGAGCTAGTCAGTCATAAAATACGACACTGCTTTGCGTGTAACCTCTTACTCGTTGCGTCTATCAATGTAATAAATGTCGGATTCATGCTACTGCCACACCAGCAATCTTTGTACAAACATACAATAATAATGCTAATTTGTATTTATTTATTACTTATTAACAAAGCACCTATATTTAAACCCCAAACTGCAGCTGATCTGGTAAAAAACCTGAATAAACTACAAATTATACGATTAAAAAGAAATTATACTGACAATTTACGCAAAAGCTTGTAGAATATTTCCAAAGAAATGGTCAAATAACTATTAAAAGGTATTGGAACTTACATTTGAAATGTTTAATGATGTTAGCTAAAGCTAGTCGTTTTAAAACACTACATTCACACAATTACGTCTGATATTTTGTGCACTCTTGAGCTCCTTAAAAACCCACAGGAACACGCTGCCTGTGCTACAACATCAGAACGCCAGTGCAAAGAGGCAGGGTTTTCTGAACGGGCTGGCCAATTGTTAGTATGTAAGAAACGACAAGGGAAAACAAAATGGACTAAAAGAAAACATATACAGACATGACACATCTACATATAATCTCTACCCTTAAACCACAACACATTTACATTTACATTTAGCAGACGCTTTTATTCAAAGCGACTTACAAATGAGAGCACACTCACACACCAATGGTAGCAGAGCTGCCATGCAAGGTGCTAGCTTACCATCGGGGGCAACTAATCCACTAATCGTGGGGTTGGTGGTTCGAATCCCGGCCCGGGTGATCCCATGCTGAAGTGTCCTTGGGCAAGACACTGAACCCTAAGTTGCCCCCGATGGTAAGCTAGCACCTTGCATGCAGCTCTGCTACCATTGGTGTGTGAGTGTGTAAGTCTCGTTTGTAAGTTGCTTTGGATAAAAGCGTCCGCTAAATGAATAAATGTAAATGTAAATGGATGTAAACTCATAATCGCGGAAGAAATTCCAAATTGTGATATGTTAACTCGAAACTGCGAGAAAAAAAAGTCTGAATTGAGTGAGAAATAAAGTGAAAATTGTGCAACATGAACTCACAATTGTGAAGATAAAAATGTCCGAATTGCGATATGAACTCGTAACTGCGAGAAAAATGTCTGAACTGTAAGATGTAAACTTGTCCTGTAGCTTTTCACAACATTATCTACGTAGCTTTGGAGCAAAACTAAAGAAGCAAGCTACATTTATAATGCGAGGACAATTGCGTAATTTCATTTATGCTGAAATTCTCTTGTAACTTTGTAGATATCCATCTTCGCCCTAATTTCTCGATGACCTGGACAGAAAGTCAGGGAATTCCAATTATAATGTCAATTATTCTCTTCTCCTATCTTCTCATATTTGAGCAATTCTGATTAGGAAACACACAATACCATTCGTTATTTCCAACAGTTTAATTAAAAAGTGATTTATTCCAACCGACACCACAATCCACATCCACCGTCTCTGTTCTGAATTAAAAAACATCTCCATGTCGGAGGAGATATAAAAATGTGAGTCTGATGATAGATGAAGGTCGGATGAGTTTTGCTGGAGCTTGACATTTTGAGGTTGTCTCAGAACACCTCACGGGTTTATCTCTGGAACACGAGGCTCCTTCTCTGAGATTTCGCTTAATCGCGACACGGATCACCGAGTGCACTGCAAGAAACACGGTCCCGCTAATAAAATGATCAATTAAGTTATCAATAGATGCGCCTGACTAATTTAATGGTCTAATAAGTTCGCTTGTAGCTGGTATAATGCAGTGTTGCGAATGTTAAATCAATCTACCTCACCATTCTTGTACCTTCTGAGCATCTAATGCGGAAAGGAAAAACAAAAAGCATTGATGATGATGTATGGATAGTGTGCGTCACATTGAACAGGCTTTCGCTTTATGGAAAAAGTACCTGCTTGGTTGCCTGGTAATAGTGTAAACTGCTGAAATACTGTAGAAGAAATACCTTAAGGCATACATATACAGTTGTTTCTCATATCTGGAAGCTGAGAATACAAACACAACCTCGATATCGATCTTCACACCGCCAGCCAGCGTGTGTATAATATAATACCCATTATGACAGTGTTGCAGTAATTTGAGTCATTTCCTGATTTGTTTCAGATCACAGAAACCACAACAAGATGCAAGCGTTCATCCGGAACCTAGTGACTGCGGTAAGGGATGAAACGAGAGAGAATAAGCGAGATCTTGCTATGAGAGCTCTGAGATTCTCAGACGAAACTAGAAACAACCTTAATCAGATTCTCATTTACAAGATTCCAAGCCTTCTTCTGGGTTATTTTTGTCCTCTTAACAAAGCAACACACCCCAATACACAAATATACGAGCTATGAAATCAGGACTCGCGGTGAAAAAAACAAAAAAACGAACTCGGCTCTGACGCAAGGTCATAAAATTGAGCTTTGTCCAAATGCAGGGAGCTGCTCAGTGGAGCCGAGTGTCCGGAGCGTTCTCTTAACTCTCTCAGGAGACGAAAACGACCGAAATGGAACAATTACGCTGGAGGATAACGCCTAGGCTCTGGAGCAGCCTCACGCCATGGTGGTTCGTAAAGTAAAATCGGCAGTGATGAATTATTACCTACAGTGCGGCATTCCTCCAGAGAACGGTCACGTTCTCGGACTAGAAATGACTTTCTGTAGGGGATCCCCATCAAGACTAATTCAATTCAAAACCGGGGCTGACGTGCACAAAATATCACAGGATCAAAATATATGATTCTGTATGATTGATGCTTTAAATAAATAAATAAATAAATAAAGCCTACATTTTGCATACACATCTCTAGAGTGAAAGCTTCAAGACGGCAAGCGCACTTCACAGGATAATTGGATTAAGGGAAGGGATACACTCCAAGGTGACATAATCTGATTGTGTATTATTAACCACTACATTAAGTGCCCTTCTGAACATGTTTTCAGGAGGGAGGATGTAGCACAAGTCACACTGTGCTCTCATGAAAAGGCTGATTTAAGTGATTTACTCTGGACCTGATATGAAATAGGAAGAGTGTGTGTGTGTGTGTGTGTGTGTGTGTGTATGTGTGTGTGTGTGTGTCGGTTACCTGAATCTCCCGGGCGTGATATATGATAATCAAGCCAAGGAGGATGATTGTAGAAAGGCTTATCAGGCATTTTAGAGCTAATGAATACAACGACTCCTGAAAAAGAAGAGGGGAGAAAAAAAATCAGGTCATTTAAGTGTTGCAGTTTAACCTCCTGAAACTTCCAGGACATGTCTATAGGTCTGTACGTACATTTCCTCTCTCTTGTAAAAACATACCTTTCCTATTAGTTTCAGTGTCGTCTGAATAATTCATCGAACTACTGAATAATATGCTTCTGAATTAATTACTGAATAATACTAAGCTCAGCGTTTAAGGGGTTAAAGTAATCTGGACGTGTGCAGTGTTAAAGGGTCAACTGTGCTACTCTGTGCTCTTTTCTGTTACCCGCTGAAATATTCATGTGCATATGTTTACATGGTCAGTTAGCATGCTGTCTGTTGTTTACAGTAGCTCATAATTTCCCCACAAAGTCAGAGACGGTAGTGAGAATGATGGTCCACTGACCTTTCAGGACCCCACATAAGTTGGTGTGGTGTTGAGTTTGATAGCTATGTAGATTATGAAAATAATCTTTTGTTGCTCCATTGATAGGAATAGAAGCTAACTACCCCATGCAGCAAACTGACATTTGGTCCACCAGCAAGGGCGTAACCATGGTATGGACATTGGGGGGAGGATATACAAGTGATTGTAACGTTAATGGTCAAAAACCGGAACTGACGTTAGCCTAGCCTACTTCGTGGCTGCGCAAATATCGAAAGGTAATTGACGTTCTTAAGAACAAACCAAGTCATGGTATGATGCCTTCTATACTAAGCTAAGGTCACCTACTATTTAGGGATCTAGTTACTTACTGTCTGAATAAAAGCTCATATGTTCTGCTACACTTTTCTACACTTGGCTGCTGTCTCCATTTCTTACAGACTGAGCTGCTAAAATATACCAACGAACTTGTGTTGAGTCTGGGCGTAACCAAGTGTACAACTGGAGGGGGACACGCCTATTTTCCATAACAAACGGAAATATATTAAAAAGGAATAGACATAAATAAATAGAATAGATGAAGAAAAGACAGATCTGTTGGCAAGGATTATTAAAGGGGGACATATAGAAAATATTTTGTACTGTATATTGGGGGGACAGATTGGTATTTTCCTCAACATTGGGGGGACACGACCTCGACAAAGAATGCGTGCCCATGTCTACCAGCGCTGCCAGGCTTCCAGGCACCTATTGGACCATCATTAGTCATTCAGTGTTGGATGGCAACTTTGGTCTAATATAATTATATCCATTGAGCTAGCTTTGGCCCAGCAGCGCCAACAGACTTAAGAAAAGTGCTCTTTTGTCAAAGTGGCCCAACTCTGGCCCAATATTGACCCACCAATAAACAGTGTGTCAGTGTCAGTTTGCAATCTGGAAAGCTAGCTAGCTGTCACTCCAATTTATGTACTGTTTACAACAGTGATGCTTCTTAAAAAAAGCAAGAACTATCCAGTGTGCTTGCCACTGCGATGAGGATTCTTAAATAATATAAGAAAAGTAGCTTACATAACTAGCTATGTAATTGAGATCGATAAATGTTTAGCTACTTCACTCAGTGAGGACTTTCAAACACCAGAATACAGCTTACTACCAAATTAACTAGCTAAATGGTTTATTTTAATAATAGAATGCGATGCAGTGATGTCTCTCGGAGAATAGAGGCTTACTACAAAGCTAACTAGTAACACAATTCCTCTAGATAATGTTTAGCTACAGCAGTGATGACCATTCAAAAAAAGAAGAATAGGAACTTACTACCAAGCCAGCTAGCTATGGAGCTTATCAAGATAATGTTTTGTTACTGGACTAGAAGAAAAGTAGCTTACTATGAAGCTAGCTAGCAATGTAGTTTATGCTGATACTGTTTCGCTACTGCAGTGAAGAACAAAACACAGCTAACAGCTTACTACTAAGCTAGACATTGTGTTGCTTCTGCAGTGACGCCTTGTGTGTTTAATAAAAGCTTATTTAATACCTTATTTGATCTAATACTTAGGGAATGTTTAGCTAATGATAATCAATGACGATCCCTTGCTGCAATGCTAGGACTCCTGAAAAAGTAGTCACGTAAAGTACCTTTATTTATCAAGGTCTTTATATGTAGCCAATTAACTCCACTTACAATGCCTCGTTGAAATATTCGCTGGGTTCTTTTAAAACACAAGCTAGCTACGTCCATGCTGTCAACACTCTTGCGGGAATAGTTTAATCAAAAGGTTTGTGTAGACCTTCAGCCGCTCAACGTTTTCATCCAGTACAAGCTGGAGACTCGTCTGAGCAGGTTGTAAAGACGACAGGTGACCGAATGCTCATTACCTGCTCACGTGTGTCAGCCAGGAACTAGATGAGAATACAGAATATGGACTGAATTGAGGAATTATGTCCCCGGAAACACTTAAAGGAGTGAATCTGGGGAAAAAATAAAGCTCTGGTCAATCAGCCAAGACATGTTTGGTGCTGCTTCTTTAGTTTTTGCATTAGAGCGACCAGGCTAATGTGGGCTGGAGGTCTGAAATCACATCCTGTTTACTTGATAGTGTGTAGTGTCAGGATCATGTTTACACCGCTGTAGGTTAGTGTCCAAACAGTGTAGCTTTACTGGTTCAGAAAACACATAAGACACTATTTGTAGGGGACCAGCGAGTAACACATTCCTGGTTACACAGAGATCCGACAGATTAGCTAATTATCAGGAACCGTAATTAGATTAATGTGGCTGCCTGAGACTGAGGATGAAAATCTCTGCTCTAAACAACTACTCAACGCTGAAGACCACCACTTAGCATCATGCAAAGGTGTTCGTCTTCGCCTTTAGTTATGCGGTTTGACATTTTACACACGCCGTCATCTCTCTATCATAAACTAGAACAAGTCTTCCGAAGTGAAAGTTCAAATAAGAATAATTCGGTTATTTATAGGAAATTGTTTGCATAACTGTCAGCTACATTACCTAAACAAGTCATACCATGTAGAAAGGGTTGCAGTGTGTACAGTGTGTATTGGTGGTCATGGGTTTTCATGATTTCTGCATTATTGTGGCTCCAAACTAATTTATAAGCTCATTCTCTCACTCTCGCTGGGAAATAAATATAAGTAAAATAAATAAATAAATAAATACATTTCCCTATTGTTTTCTCGGGGACCTCAGAATTGTCCCCACATGTCTTGTCTGGTTAATAACATTTCATGCATATACTTAAAAAAAATAAAATAAATAAATAAATAAATAATAAAAATAGGGTGCACATTTGGCATCAGCCAAACTACTTCTTGGATTCCCCCTGCTGAGTGTGTAGGCTATAATCAGCAGAAGCACTTTCTGTACCTTGCCGTACGCTCCCCATGACAGCTCAGTCTCTATGACCATGACCACGATGCCGAACATGCCGAAGATGAGCGCGTAGTCGCTGAGGCGCTTCCTCTTCTCAAATAGGGCCCTCCGGTGCCCAAGCTTCTGGCCGATGTTCTGGTTCTTCTTCTTGCCCTGCTTGCCTCCTCCTCCACCACCACCTCCACCTCCTCCGCCGTCCGCCGTGGAGTACGGCACCGGAGCGCTGACGCGGTTCTCCGTCCTGGCGTCCACGGCGCACACGGGCTGCAGCGGCTGCGACTCCGAGTCGAACTCGTGCAGGTTGCGGCGCGACGAGCCGGAGCGGCTCAGCGGCCGCATCACGCCGCCGTTGTATCTGCAGCCGCTCATCGCGACGGCGGCTATTTCGCGGCGGGGTTCGCCGACCGGGCTTCCCGGCTGCTGCGGAGGATGGTGATGGTGATGGTGGTGATGGTGGTGATGATGTTGCCTGGATGAACTACCATGACTAGAAGGCGTGAGCTCACACGCGCTGTACCGGCACCCTTGCCTCGGGGAAGACGAGACGGACGGCGTCCTTACTGAAGTGCCGAGTTGGGTTTGAGACGACGTCCCGTGACAAACGAGGCGCGCGTGGCAGGTGCGGGAGTCGCGCCGCCCGCCGGAGCGCTCCTCCTCCTTCTCTTCCTCCTCCTCCTCCTCCTCTTCCTCCTCTTCCTCTTCTTCCTCACGCGGTGCGCAGTGCTGCGGCTGGAGGCGCTGCTGATGGAGGAAGCGACGCTGCGGCTGCAATGGGCTTCCCATCCCAGCGCCGCCGCTTCGCACCGACTGTGTGCGCTACGGTGTGCGCTGGTGGGCGTTCCCAACTAGAGTGCGCTCCTGGTTGCCATGGTTACTCGGCTAGCACGTAAGGTTGGGGCAAACAAACATCCACGGGAAAGTCGTGCTCGCCAACTTCTGCAAAGGAAATACACCTATGCGTGGCCACTTTATTAGGTATGCTCCACCTAGCTTAGAAATGCATCATTTACCTTTCTATCAGGTGCATCTTACACCTTTATCCACAAGGATGTATGTTTTATACCTTTACTTGGAAAAGATGCTTGCAGTGTATTTATTGTCTTGTGTGTTTATTATTATGTCAATACAACCCTACTTGACTTGCCTTGATGTTGTATACCTTTATGTTACTCTAAAAGCCAATTAAAGGTCCAATTGTGTACGAAAAATCATTTTACAGCAACATGAAACATGTAATGAATAAATAAATAAATAATGAAAATAACACACACACACACACACACACACACACACGCACGCACACACACTAAAGATGCAAAAGATGGATCCTATACTCTTAGGGTACAACCCCAGTGACAAGGGAATGTAGGCTATTAAATCTAGAATCTAGAATTTCTGATCGGAGTCAAGAAGTGCATTTGTAGAAATGTAGTAATCTAGGTTAATGACCAGAATGTGAGTACAGGCAGTGGAGATGAGGTTCTTCTATTCTCCATGATAGGATGACAAGCTTGATAATCCAGGTGACCCTCGGAATAGGAGCCAGTCGAGGTGGCTGGGGCACCTTAGAGAGATGAGCTGTATCAGGTATGCCTTATTGGACAGAGATCCCGGGCAAGAACCAGCTGAAAAGATTATATCTCACAGCTGGCTTGGGAGCATCTGGGAATTCTCCAGGAAGAGCTGAAATTTGTTGCTGGGAATAGAAAAGTCTGGACTGACCTGCCAGCAGGAAAATTAATGGGAAAAAAATACTAATCGAGAGGCGTAGAGGTCAAATATGCCAAATTTGTAACGAAATTAGCACAGGTGAAAATAACGTCTACATGCTTAACAAAAAAAGTCAAATTTAGAAGCTTTAAAGGTAATAGGTAGACTCCAGACAGCAGTGTGTCCAAAAGAACCCTTGACAACAAAAAAACAAAACCCTTGCACCATTGTTTCTAAAAGAGTAAACATTTATAATGATCACGCAGATGATCTACATCATGCTGAAGAGTTGAGTTGAGATATTTTTGTCCCTTGGTTGAATCCACATATAAAACTCTCAAACTAAATGAGATGAGGGATCGAGTTAACTTCACTGTAGGCTGTAGAATTTATACAGTGATCTGATGCAGTTTCACTTGACAAAAATAAATAAATAAACACATTCATAGAGCAATAAGATACAAATGTTTAATATTTCAAAAACATGGGCCTGGTATTTGATCTGCTCCACTGCACTTAGATTTTATTGCTCCGACTTCTCCATTTTTCTCGTAACAGATCTGCGCCTCGGGTTTTCCCAAAGAAAACGAATCCGAGACCAAAGTCATGGCTCTACATGGAATTTGACTAGTTTGAGTAGTTCGCTGCAGATGACAATTTAGACTAAATAATGAATTGGCTGTAAATGTAGATACTTTGACAGATAATGTATATTTGTGTTATATTATATCTGTGAAGTCAAATACAACCCCAATTCCCAAAAAGTTGGGACGCTGTGTGAAATGTAAATAAAAACAGAATGCAGTGATTTGTAAATCTCATAAACCCGTATGTTATTCACAATAGAACATTGAAAACATATGAAATGTTTAAACTGAGGACATGTATGATTTAAAGGAAGAAATAAGGCAATTTGATGGCTGCAACACCTCTCAAAAAAGTTGGGACAGGGCAACAAAAAACTGGAAATGTAAGTGTTAGTAAAAAGAAAGCGCTGGGGGTTAATTGGGAACAGGTCAGTAAGATGATTGGGTATAAAAAGAGTATCTTAGAGAGGCGGAGTCTTTCAGAAGCAAAGATGGGCGGAGGTTCACCAATCTGTGAAAAACTGCATCTAGAATTTGTGGAATGATTTCAGAATAATGATCCTCGATGTTAAATCATGAAGACCATAAATGTCTCATCATCTACAGTACATAATATCATCAACAGATTCAGAGAATCTGGAGAAATATGTGCATAAGGGACGAGGGTGGAAATCAGTATGGCATGGGCGTGATCTTCGGGCCCTCAGGCGGCACTGCATTGAAAACAGTCATGATTCTGTAATGAAAATCACTGCATGGGTTCAGAAACACCTCCAGAACTCATTGTCTGTGAACACAGTTCTCCGTGCCATCCATAAACGCTGGTTAAAGCTCTATCATGCAAAGAAGAATCCATATGTGAAGATGACCCAGAAACACCGCCATCTTCTCTGGGCCAAAGCTCATTTAAGATGGACCGAGGCAAAGTGGACAACTGTGGTCAGACAAATAGAAATTTTAAATTCTTTTTGGAAACCATGGACAACGCATCATTTAAACTAAAGAAGACTAAAGAGGAGAGGTAGCATCCAGCGTTTTATCAGCGCTCAGTTCAAAAGCCTGCATTAGTGCCTATGGAATGGGCAACTTGCACATCTGGAAAAGTACCGTTAATGCTGAAAGGTATATACAGGTTTTAGAGCAACATCTGCTTCCATACAGATTCTCTTTTTATACACAATCATCTTACTAACCTGTTCCCAATTAACCTAATTAGTTGAAAAAATGTTACTCCATCTCTTTTTCTCCAACATTTACTTTCCCAGCCTTTTGTTGCCCCGTCCCAAATTTTTTGAGAGGTGTTGCGGCCATCAAATTCAAGATTACCATATTTTTTCCTTAAAGCGCAACATTTCCTCAGTTTAAACATTTGATATGTTTTCTATGTTCTACTGTGAATAAAATAGGGTTTTATGAGATTTGTAAATCATTGCGCTCTGTTTTTAAGACAGCGTCCCAACAGTTTTGGAATTGGGGTTGTATATTTATAACAGGAATTCTATAACTATTTAGTCAGGAGCCTATTAACTGTAAAATAATCCCAGACCCCACAGATATAGATTGATATTATAAACAAACTATTAAAGTTTAGGCACAGTATTTAAATACAATACAATAACATTTGCATATTTATTTGAGCCATATAGAGTTTATCATTTCCGAACTTTTCCCCAATAGATTTAGATTATTATTAAAATTGTCATTAGTTTCCAGTTGACATTAGTTATACAGGCATAATAACTTTGGTCATGGTGGGTTGTGATTTCCAACACTGCAACAGAATGAGAAAATCACAGATCCCTGGAGATCCCTGGACCCCACTTTAAAAATGGTGGATAACATTACCTTATATAACTTACCTTGTAATATAAGGCAGAGTTGGTAGAGCGGGTTGTTCACTAATCGTAGGGTCGGTGGTTCGATTCCCGGCCCACATGACTCCACAAACCGAAGTGTCCTTGGGCAAGACACTGAACCTCAAGTTGCTCCTGATGGCAAGTTAGCGCCTTGCATGTCAGCTCTGCTCCCATTGGTGAGTGAGTGTGTGGGTGAATAAGACAGATAAGATCGGATTTTAGAGCTTAACTAAACCGTGAGCATTGTCTGCTGTAGGCTTGTGTATGAATGTGTACAGATTTCACTCACTGTTTACATTGTGTCTTTACAGCAACTAATTAAACAAAACACACGTTTACCTGTGAGCCCTGAAAATATATTTATTTAGCTCCCGAGCCAGAAATCACTTGTATTTGCTCTGGGTTTGTCATTTGGTGCTCAAATGTCTACCTAAAAGCTCAGTAGTAAGTACGTCTGTAGCATTAACAACATAATTCGATTTTGGCATTAAATCAGAAATGTCATTCTTTTGTCTTTCGCAATAAATACAGGTAAGACTGCTAATTTGACGAATTTTATGCGATTTCAGCTCTATACAAATGGATTTTTAAAATAAAGGGTTGCAGAGATAAAAATAGTAGTAGCTCCCATATATATATATATATATATATATATATATATATATATATATAT
>JAFFST010051035.1:219986-233836 GCA_022414735.1 Noturus placidus | reverse complement strand
AAATTGAACTCAGGTGTGGACAACCACAGTTATAGTAAGGGGGGCAATCACTTTTTCACACAGGGCCATGATGGTTTGGATTTTTTTTCACCTTTAATAATAAACACCTTCATTTACAAATTGCATTTTGTGTTTACTTGTGTTGTCCTTGACTATTGTTTAAATTGGTTTGATGTTCCGAAACACTTAAGTGTGACAAACATGCAAAGGAACAGGAAATGAGGAAGGGGGCAAACACTTTTTCACACCACTGTAACTGTATAGCATCTTCAAGGCGATCCAGAATAACTGCACGGGATCCATTGCAGTCCTGCACTGCAGTCACTCGCGACGTCATCTTGGGACACTGAGCACGAGCTGCAGCATGAAGGAAAACCCCTTCCATTTAAAAAGAAAAACATGGCTACATCCCAAATGTACTATGAATAAAACAGTGGCTCCCCTCTCACACCCTCTCTAGTGCACTTTATTTCCAATATGGAGATATTCAGGAAAAACATAACAGACATTACAATGCAATCAGTGCACACTCAAGAAATAAAGCTACCTTTGAACTTTTGTACCTTTTGTTAGGGAGCCTAACGCACATCTGGGGATCACTTTGAGAACTTAGTTGTTTTGTTTTTTTCCCCCCTTCAATAATATATAATAAATAAATAAATAAATAAATAAATAAATAAATAAATAAATAAATCCTATCAAGCACTCTTCAATAGAAGCAAATGGATCTATTCTTTCTTAATGATATAATGATGAAATTATAAAAGATTATTCAGCCTACTTCTGGATATTTTATCTCATTATATTCTTATCAAGTGAAATGATCTTAAAGCAGATCAGTTTTCTTCTTCTGTGTGTTGGTTTGTCAAAACAAGCCAGTCTCAAAAGATAATCAAAGGAATTTACGACTAGACTATTATAAGGCTTTATAGAGCTTATAGTCTTTTTTGTTTTTATTTCTCAGCTCTGTGAATGTTACCGTTCCCTGTGTGCCTTCTGCAGAACCTAGAGTCAATATCTTATAACTGTTCTGTCTGAAATGAAGGTCCATGTTAGTGTCTGTCAGTAAATCCATCCGTTCGTCTCCCATGACAGGCATTACACTCAAAGCCCCTTTATTCTCTTACTAAGGCTTACTGACAGAAGCAACTCCAAGCACCATCAATTTTCAAAGCCAAGGAGTTCAATCAGTTAATAGTGAAATGCTTGATAAATGAAGCGAGCTATAAAAGACAAGGTAAGCAATAAAAGACTTTGAGGTGTGCTGTTGGAGGAAAATAATCACTGATGGCGTGGAGTGATGGGCTCCATACCCGATGCAAAGCAGAGTTAATGTTATCCCCATTAGAGTGGATTCCCCCCCTCTCTAATAACAGAATGTGTTTTTTTATTTGCTAATGAGCACGCTTTCATCCATCCATCCATCTTCAACCGCTTACTCCTTTTCAGGGTCACGGGGAACCTGGAGTCTATCCCAGGGAGCATGGGGCACAAGGCGGGGTACACCCTGGAAAGGGTGCCAGTCCATCTCATGGCACAATCACATACACACTCACACATACACACACACACACACACACACACACATTCATACACTACGGACACGCCCATCAACCTAATATGCATGTCTTTGTACTGGGGGAGGAAACCGGAGTACCCGGAGGAAACCCGCGACACACGGGGAGAACATGCAAACTCCACACACACATGGCCCTGGCGGGACTCGAGGTCCGGACCCTCAAGGTGTGAGGCGGACGTGCTAACCACTAAGCCACCGATGAGCACGCTTTTTATCCATTTATTGTCGTTGAACATCCGTGAACCAAGTTAGTTCCTGTTCTCACTAAAGCTATAAACAGTCGTCCTCTCACCAGCCTCTCTTCTACTTAATAAGACAACAAAACGTTGTCATGTTACTCAGAAACTCAGAAATCAGAACGCATAAACTCATCTATCCTGAAGATATCCATGTTGGAACTTACTGACTCTTACAGAGCACTGACACTGGAGACTCCTTCCATAAAAGTTCAATGAATGTCCCCTTACAGCAGAGATCACCACATCGATGAATTTACATGTTTCTTGTTTAATAATAGGACTTATAATTATATTAAATCTGTTTATTACTAGTGTTAGATACCTGTGTTAGTCCCTGTGAAGGTGTTGTTATAGAAACGCTAAAGTATTAGAATGAGTGCATTCATGTAAGTCTGTGATTTGAATTAGAGCTGGAACTGCTCTTAAAGAAGATGAATTTCTGTCGTTATTTTTGTGCAGTAACTTCGAGACCAGGTGTAGTGTTTTAGATATGGAGTTTTATTAGAACATCGTTCTTAATGAAGCTGCTCATCTTTTTCAGCCATTTTTAATAATCATCAGATAATAAACATGGCTTCTTCTTCTTCTAATCATATTATAAACAAATCTGTAAACAAGGCCTTCATATTTTTGCGAACATTAGTCCATTTGTCTAACAATGGTGCAAAACAAATGTTAAAAAAGAAAATAGATCAAATGAGATTAATAATGACACATGCAAATCAATAAATGCACATGCAAATGCACATGCAAATAAATGCACATGCAAATCAATAAATGATATCTGACCTATGAGTAGATTTTAAACCCTTTTAGATGATATTAAGTCAGTTTTTAACCAACTTGATTCATTCAAGTGACTTTTAGCGTTATTTATTTATTTTCTAAAAACTTTTTTTTTTTTTTTAATTATCTAACTAATATATTTACAATGTACATTCTCCAAATTGGGCCCAAAGAATTACACGCAAGTGAAGAAACATTTTTTACATAGTTTGTGTAACATATTTGATGAAGCAATGCTTCGTCTGTTTCAGCATTCATTATTTTTTTTTTTAAACCCGTCGCACGGTGGCCACCGTAGTTACCAAGGTTACACGCGCGCGCTTCCTTTAGTCCTGAGTGTTGCCAGATTGGGGATCTTCACATCTAATGAGAAGTTCGGATCATTTTACTGACTCGGATCTTTTGAATCTCGTTCAGCAAAACGAACGAATCATTTTTCGAGTCATTTCGTTCATTTCAACAGAATATAATTAAATGTTACATGTTAAATTCCCCAATACATCTAGTACTTAATAAACTATAAAATAAACTATACGCTAAAGCAACCAAGGGTTTTCAGGCTATGCAGTCTGTTAGTTCAGGGGTTCCCAAACTTTTCCAGGGTGAGGCCCCCCAAATGGCCTTAACATTTGACCGAGGCCCCCCTTCTGCAAGATGTCTTTAAAACATATTAAAAATACAGACTTCTGAATATATCAACCTTTTTTTAAAAAAAAATACTTTCATCATTACATTACATTAGTAATTAATTGAGTGTATGTGTTTGTCTGAGGGGTCGTCAATATATTACGTCATCAAGGAGGGGGAAGGGAGGGTGAAGGGTACAATGACGTCTGATGACGACGGTGGTGGGGGGGGGGTTTCACGGACGTGATTACGTCATCAATGTATTTGCATCTTCCCCGTGTTTAGTGTCACCACTGTCACGTTCATCATTTACTTATTTACTTACTGAAATATTTGCAAATTGCCATAATAACAAACAAACAAACAGAAATACTGACGTCACACGCACATCCTGTGGCGGTGGCGTATTATACGTATTATACGCCACAGGATGTGCGTGTGACGTCTGTATTTCTGTGGTATTTTAACAAAGTAAAAAATATTAGGAGATAATTCCCGACCACACATGGCAGCCTCAGACCCCCTAAAAGTAAAAATAAAAAAGTAAAAGTGTACATCTGATATGATGACGTAATCAGTGGGGGGCGGGTCTGATGACGTTAGATGTCATGTGGGGAGGGGGGGTTAAAAATGGCTGAAAATTTGATGACGTAATATATGGAAGACCCTTGAGAGTGAGAATCATGTATTTATTTATTTTTCAACCAAATTGTTGAGGACCTCCGGGCGCCCCCTGGCGGCCTCCACTTTGAAAATCACTTTGTTGGTTCACCTCACCTCCTGATCCGAGTCGTTCAGTAGTTCGTTCATCCTGTTTCCGGTACCGCATGGTACATTGCATATGTGGCAGTCACTGGAAGAACAAAGGACTCGAACCCGAAGACTCGAGACGTGAACTAATCATTTCTGTTTCCGGTAGAGAACCTATGGGAATGTCGTAGCGCATGCGCAGTTAAAAAAAAAAAATGAATGAATCACTCTCCTAAACAACTCGTTGTTCTCGAGTCATATTAAAGATTCCTTCAAAATGAACAAATCATTCATGAACTCACAAATTTTTACACACTCACTTCATTTGATTCAGCTCAGAAATAAGAATCGACTCTTTCGGCTCCAAACCGAGTCATTGCAGTTTTTTTTTAGTGATTGTTTTCTTGGCCAGACTAAGATCGGTATAATCTGATGAAATGTTACTATATTGTTTAATTAACAAAAAAAACCATTATATTTATAATAAGAGGTGGGGATGCACCGTACGTACAGCGTGCTGATAACATGAATGCCAAATAAAGTAATTACACAACTGCTTGGCTACTCTATAATAATGCGAATAAAAATGCAATCAAGTCATCACAAGTCCTCTATTTTTAACTGTTCCAAACGTCAAATGAACACGTCCCTCTGTTTGTTTAATCACACTTTACTTCAATAATTTGTATCCCCTGTTTCTGTTTCAGCTAGTTACATTTTGAGTGGAGAAATACTGAGGAGAAATACTAGAAATGCAGATTTTTTAATAACATAACATGATGTTATACATCCGTCCAGCCCCATTACTAGAATAAAGGTATTTTATGGCAGTGCTATTAATATGGTGAGGTTGGTTGATGGTAGATTGTGCCTTAAATGATTCAAATAATGAAATAAATGAATGCCACAACCACCACGACCACCACCACTCCTACTACCTTCTGACATCCACCTAAGATGCATGAGTGCTTCACTCTTATCAATTTCACTTTCCATTTCATTTCAAGCGGTGGTTTAATTGAGTATATTTCTTCATCCCCCAGTGAAATTACACAACATGTGCAAGAGTATGTGGACATCTGACCATCACAGCGATATGTGTTCTTTCCACAAAATGTTGCCACAAAGTCAGAAGCACAGAACTCTATAATAATTCTTTGTATGCTGTTGCTTTACAACTTCCCTTCACTGGAACTAAGAGGCCCAAACCTGTTCCAGCATGACAATGCCTCTGTGCACAAAGTGAGCTCCATGAAGACATGGTTTAGAAGGTTGATGAAGGTGGAAAAACTCCAGTGTCTTGCTCAGATCCCTGACCTCATCCCCACTGAACACCTTTATGATGAACTGGAACGCGACTGCACCCCATTCCTCCTCATCGAATGTCAGTGCCTGATCTCACTAATGCTCTTGTAGGTGAATGATCACAAACCCCCACAGCCACGCCCCCAAATCTAGTGGAAAGCCTTCACAGAAGAATGGAGATTATTATAACAATAAAGAAGGGATTCAATCTGGAAAGGGATGCTTAACAAGCACATATGGGTGTAATGGTCAGGTGTCCATAAACTTTTAGCCATATAGTCATATAGCCATATGTGTTATGAACTTCCAACCTCAATCAGGACTGCAGACTCACTCACCATCTTCAAGTAACAGCTAAAGACCCACCTCTTCCAGCAACACCTAACCATCTCATAAAAAAAAACAAACAAAAAAAAACAAATTGCACTTACACCTCTACTCTGCGCACGTTGCTTCTTCTAGTACTCAATTAATAGATCTTGTATAGTAGCACTACTTGTATTGTTCCCTGCTTGATATCACTTTGCTTGTATCTCTCATTTGTAAGTCGCTTTGGATAAAAGCGTCTGCTAAGTGAATAAATGTAAATGTAAATGTAAATATAGTATAATTCCTAACTATACCATTGGTCACATGAATAATACTGTGAGGTCGAGGTTGTTAAAGCTCCTGTGAAGTACCTTGAAGTCTACATTTTGACCTGATTTCCACTGAAACAGGAAACAGCCTTTTTAAACAGCCAATAGTGTTTGACTTACTTAGCATCCCGGACTAAACCGTACATGACAGTTAGTACCATGGATTTTTTTTTTATAACGTTGAACGCAGAACACTTCAGATTCGAGAGCATTTGATTGGACGGAAAATCTGACCAGTGCAGAATGATGTCATCGAAATGGTTGCTCTGTATCGGGGGTAGAGAGAGACCGTACATTTTGAATGCATACACAGTGTCATCTAAATGTGAACTTAGTTGTCATTGTTTTGGAACACACTAGCTTAAAATAACCTTAACGCTAACATGTTCATACTAAAAGTCAATTTTGTTTTCATGGGACTTCCCCGTGACCCTGAAAAGGAGTAAGCGGTTGAAGATGGATGGATGGCTGGAAGGGACTTTAAATGAATGATGTGGATCAATTCAACACAATCTGGCAACTTTTCCATATTTCGTCAGTCTTGCGGCTCTTAGTGTGTTACAGTACAGTAGTTTCCCCCCGTTAAATGTATACACAGTAAAACGCGTTTTCAATTCAGAATGTCCTAAAAGGGCTTCCGTGACGCATTCTCGGATTATATTAGCATGGGCTAAAACGAATGCACGCGCAAAAAGAAAGGATTTATTTTTTTTGCCAGGTTGCCAAATGTATTGGCGGGTAGTTAGCTTGCTAGCTAAGCTACAAATATGACATTCTTTGTTAGCCAGCCGGCTAATTTCTATGGGGCTCTTTAAGTTTGTTTAAACTTGACGTTTCCGGTAGGGAATTTTTTATATATATGTATATATTTATTTCTTTTTTTTTTAATCATTTGTGTCGTGAGTAATATTCGCACCAGGGGACGTTTTCTTTTTTCCCGAATGTGTGCGGCTTAAACAATGAGGAACAAAGAACCCGAAATTCTTGCGGATTGTACCGGTAGGCAGAGTATGGCCGAATCCCAAATGGACCGCTAATGTCTGTATAAGTGCACTACAAAGTGCGTCACGTAATGGAAGCATGCTCCCTATGTAGTGTTTTTATAGTTTTAATAGGGAGTGAATTGGGATACAGCCCAGGTTGCAGGCTCAATCCCAGCTAACAGTCTGGAAGATGTCTCTTCGTGTGTATTAATGCAAATTAACGTTGTTGTCATGGTGATTTACGTCACCGTACCTACGTCAACGTTCAATTTATAATGTATAACAATATATAAATTAATTTGGTAGTCCATGATGGAGTGCATTTTAGGTTTTTCTTGTTTTTTTTTGTCTTTATTAAATTGAATTAAATGAATCCATACCTAGTTTAAGCATCATCATTAGCAGCCTTTCCTCATCCTCATCCAGTCATTATTATTATTATTATTATTATTATTACCATCCAGCGATGTTTGAAAAAAATCTTTCACTAAACACTTGCCTTAAATTTGATCTTGACTCTAAGATCTAAATCCGTGCTTTCGAAGTCGACCCTAAAGTCAATATGTTCTTCTATTACAGACAACACAGTACCAGAAACTCCTGAGGCCAAGCGACCGTGTAAACCCGGTGCTGCCAAAGCCTCCGATCCTGTACTGGTGGACTCGTCGTCCGATTCGGATGTGGAGATATCAGGGATCTCAATGGGGTAAGACAAGACGGTGGAGCTCAGGCGACACTCTTGAATTTGTCCAATTGTAGAAGTGACCTACAGCGGTTGTGGTGTTCACCAGGCCGAGGAAGACCACTGCGACGTCGACCCAGGACACAATCTCGTTCTCTGACGGAGAGGACGAAGTAACAGAGGTGAAGATGGAGATGTCGCACCACGAAGGACGGGTAAAGATCACAAGCGAGTCTGACATACAGACAAAATATATTCTAGGAGATTTGGATTTGTTTTTATGACACGGTCGTGTCCGTTAACCGTGTTTTGTCGTCCTTTCAGGAGACCAATCTTGAACATCCTTCATCGTTGAAGACATCTGGAAATGGAGGTGATGTTCAAGTCACTCAGTCGCTCATAAACGTGTTGCTGGTTGTTTTTCTTGCTATTTCCCAGCTGCTCAGCTGTGATTAGAAGTGGTGTTTAACAGCTCGTCTCGTTTACCGAACCTCATCTCTATGGTGTTGATGGACTAGCTTTAAGGCCGTGAACTGACAAGGTTTTTTTTTTCTTCCTCTCCTCTCTCTTTCTCAGATACAGTGGGTAAAAGGAGGCAGGAGGAGATGTGTGACGATTCCCAGGAGATCAACAAGAGCAGCAAGAAGAGGCGTGAGTCACTGGTGAGCACGAGTAATGCTACTGCGTTATCTTGACCTACACTTGCAAGACTCTCAGACTTAAATCAGAGCTCTGGAGAACACCAGACAGGCTGCGTTAGGGTTCGTATGAATTCCAATAGGGTTACTGTTTCTGCACGTCTCAGATTTTGTTTGTTCTTTCTTCATTTGTTGCTTGAGTCCTAAAACCAAAGTAAACATTTTCTAATAAAAATAAAAAAGTCTCGCTTGGGAAGTATTGTTTTATTATTTAATATCTCCAGAAATATTTTTTCTAGCCATGTGAAATTTGGCAGACATCAAGACAAACTTTATTTCTATCTGTGTAAATGCTCAGATGTTGCCACAGAGGGCCGGTTGTTTGCTTGCGGGCTCCTCAAAATGGGGGAAAGTGCAGTATGTTACCATTTGTGAGTGAGATTAAGAGCTTATAGACCCCACTTTAATAGACAAAGGTTATAAAAGGTCGCGCTGACACCATGTCTAAATTACCGTAATTACTACATGACAACCCGGACATTCTGCTCGGAGCTGTTTACATAAACATCGTTTCTATACGCCAAAATGAATCCGCGTGAGGTGGCGGTGTTGACAACTGGTAGTGTAAGAAAGTGTTTATATGGCTTTTAAGTGTTCCTGCAGGACGTCGCAGAGGTCAGGTGGTACAAGTCGTAATTACGAGTTCTAACGCGAACACTTTTTATAAGTCGGAATCTCGTAATTCTGACATGCCGCGAACGCAGCCCATTGTCACAGTTCGTGGTTAAACTACTATATTTTATCGACTGTGTGTCAAAATCTGAGATCTGAGATCTCAATCAGTAGAATTCAGATTAGATAAGTTTTAAAAATTTGTGCTGTTTTGACACATTCAGACTGCGATGTTGACTTACTAGTAGAATCATGGAAAAATTTGGAAAATTATGTTTAAACTATGATTATGTTTATTTAATATCTCCAGAAATATTTTTCCCGGCCACATGAAGTTTGGCAGACATAAAGGCAAAAGCTAGAACATAGCATAAACGTAGTTTAAACATATTTCACACAATGTTTCACAATTCTACTAGTAAGTCAACATCACCTTCTGAATATGTCAAAATAGCACAATTTGTTTAAAAATTATTTCGTCTGATTTCTACTGATCAGATCAGTTCAGATCTGAGATTTTGAAACGCATTCAATGAAATGTAGTAGTTTAAGCACAAACTGTGACTTTTATAATCGGTGTCTATTAAAATGGGGTCTATAGGCCCTTAATACCACTCACGTTTGGAAATGCTGCACTTACCCCCATTTTGAGGAACCTGTAAGAAAAAAAAAGGCATTCTGTGGTAATGTTTGATCGTTTAAAAAGATAAAAATCAGGTTTGTCTATATGTCTGCCAAAATTTATGTGTCTGGGAAAAAATTTTCTGGAGATATTAAATCGTAAACATGGCTTCCCGAGAACAAGGGCTGGACACGTGCCTTGCCAGCTTCCATTAGTATTTTAGTCTGAACCTGTGATTCAGTTTCGTAAATACAGAAGGTTTTCTGTTCTCCATCGTGTGTTATAGGTGGTGTTTCTGATCAGATATATTGTGAGTCCTCCACTACGAAGCTGGAAGAGTGAAAATTGCATAGAAAAAAAAAACAGCTCAAGGACAGAAACATTATTGCTTTCCAGTCATGTCAGCTCCTGGTTTATTGGTTAATCTTTTCCCCCCCGTAGCGATGGACGGCTGCCCGGTCGGCTTATTTGTTACGTGTCGTAGCGAGTTCTTTGGAGACAGTGTGTGGGCATTTTGGGTCGCACGTATCTGTGAACGAGGGGATCGAGACAGAATTTATAAACTCGCTTTTGTCTCTTACTCTGTTTGTTGACGTCTCTTGGAATGCAGCAAGCTGAGCTGCCTAGGAACCGAGGAGGGTGATATACAGAAAACTTTACATCATGACACTTCCAAGTGTTTGGACGGTAACATTTGAATTTGAATGCAAACGTTTGCACACCCATTTGCTGGATTCGAGGTCATTTGCCACCTCCAACTTGTAAAAACCACCGAAAACGTCTCCTCGACTTGGGGTAATCAAATCACCTACCAGTCCCTCCTGTGTTTATGGAGCGATGTCATATCAATATGGCCCCCTTGTTTTGGTTTTAAAATTTTTAAATTTGGTTTTAAATTTTTTTAGATCTGTTAATATACAGACATCCCTGCTGAAAAAAACCCCAAAACAATAGAAACCCTCATAGAATTTGTAATGGTTATAATGTGAATTATACAGGTTTTAATGGAAACTATTGATTCCTGTGGGTTTCTACTGGTAATTTGTTGCCTGTTATGTCTAGTGGATACCATTCAGGACCTTTTAAAGTAATGGATAGGGCGGCTGTGGCTCAGTCGGTAGAGCGGGTTGTCCACTAATCCACTAATCGTAGGGTTGGTGGTTCGAATCCCGGCCCGGGTGATCCCATGCCGAAGTGTCCTTGGGCAAGACACTGAACCCTAAGTTGCCCCCGATGGCAAGCTAGCACCTTGCATGCAGCTCTGCTCCCAGTGGTGTGTGAGTGTGTCTCATTTGTAAGTCGCTTTGGATAAAAGCGTCTGCTAAATGAATAAATGTAAATGGATAGCTGATGGTTTGTAATGGTATTTGTACTGGAGACCTTTAGAATTTTTGTTATGGTTTCTATTGTTTGTTTGTTTGTTTTATCAGCAGGGACAGTACTTGATTAAATCTAACATATAACATTCACCATACTAATTGTGCAGTTTTGAGACGGTAATCATCGACGTTAGTTATCACTCATATAACTAGCGTTAGCTAGCCTTGTTGCTAACGTTACGTTACAAAATGTTGCATGAAAGTTTGAAGTTCAGTATAGTAGAACAGAACCAATAGACACTCCGATCTCTTAACTGTAAAAGAGCAGTTAAAGTAACTTTTTATGAGCTTTATGTGCTCTGACTTAGCAAAAAGACACGCTTCCGTGGAGTTTTTTTTTTTTTTCTTCCCACTTCGAAAATGCCGGGGTGGGAAACGACGTTATTACAACTTTCAAATGACCATTTACGAGGCACCATGAACACAACATTAGAACACAATGGAAGGAGGGAAAGAAATGTTAATTGCAGGTGATCGTGATCACCTCTGTCGGTCCACATATTCTATCCCCTTAATTTTATTTATTTTTGTCCCACTTCAACAGGAAGCTGTTGTTTTCCACACATCGTAATAAATTGGGTAGCACTAACAACAGCACTTGATGTTTTAAAGTAAAAATCAATAGCTGCCAGTTTTGATCTTTCCGGCCATATGCTATCATTAGCTAAACGACTGAATTGGTCTGTGTTTTACGAGATTTTGCGTCGTACAGCACTTTTGTGTACTTTCTATAGACGGATGATTCGGCAGATGAGGGACCTGAGCCCAGCTGGAAGGAGCAGGAGAGCATGGTGAAGAAGCTGCAGCGTAATTTCCCTCATCTCAACAAGGAGGTGAGTGACCGATGTCACATTCTTATAGGAACGCCCACCTGTAGGGCAAAACACAACTTTCTTCCTCTGTCTGACGGTTATTCCTACCAGATTTGTTTAGCCAAAATGCGCTAACAGTTTAAACAGTAGGAATGGTTTACCTGACATTAAAAAAACAAAGTTTTGATTTGATTTATGTCATTAGAAAATGTGTTAACCTACTGTAATGATTGGCTATGATGATGTCATGTGGGGTCAAGGGACGCGGTCGCCCCCCTGCGCGCTCTCTCTCTCTCTCTCTCTCTCTCTCTCTCTCTCTCTCTCTCTCTCTCTCTCTCTGTGTGTGACCTCCACATTGTATCTCAAGTAAGGTACCATTTTTGGGATGTTTTACTCGGTTAAATCCTCTTCTAATGCCTGACCTGTAACCATGCGTAAACCTATGGTATCCTTCAATGTAATAAATGGAGAACAGCACTTTCACTTTGTGTCCGGCTGAGCTATATTAACTTTCCTGAGCAACCCGTGAGGATCTAGCCGGATCCTTACAATTGGCACCCGTACAGGGACTGTATTTTAAAAACAATACAATTGTAAGGATCCGGCTAGATCCTCACGGGTTGCTCAGGAAAGTTAATATAACTCAGCCTGACAGAAAGTGAAAGTGCTGTTTTCCATTTATTACATTGAAGGAGGTGTGGCCCAGTCGTAGGGAAGGAGGTGTGGCCTCTGTGCCCCAGTCGTAGGGAAGGAGGTGTGGCCTCTGTGCCCCAGTCGTAGGGAAGGAGGTGTGGCCTCTGTGCCCCAGTCGTAGGGAAGGAGGTGTGGCCTCTGTGCCCCAGTCGTAGGGAAGGAGGTGTGGCCTCTGTGCCCCAGTCGTAGGGAAGGAGGTGTGGCCTCTGTGCCCCAGTCGTAGGGAAGGAGGTGTGGCCTCTGTGCCCCAGTCGTAGGGAAGGAGGTGTGGCCTCTGTGCCCCAGTCGTAGGGAAGGAGGTGTGGCCTCTGTGCCCCAGTCGTAGGGAAGGAGGTGTGGCCTCTGTGCCCCAGTCGTAGGGAAGGAGGTGTGGCCTCTGTGCCCCAGTCGTAGGGAAGGAGGTGTGGCCTCTGTGCCCCAGTCGTAGGGAACTTTTTTTTTTGTTTAATGTAATTGCACAGTTTGCACAAAACTAAATCATGTTGTATCACATTCATCATATTGTATCTTGGCTGTTTACAAATGTATCTTTCATACATCTAATCCTGAGAAATAGATGGACACCTAGCCTCTGTGTTTTTAACACTCGATCTGTGTGTATTCTGTATCGAAGTGTTCAATTTGACATGCGTGGTGTGTGTTCCTGCAGGAGCTCAGGGACGTGCTTCATGAACACAGCTGGGTCATCGAGGACGCCCTGGAGGCACTGCGCATGTTCTCCGAGCACGGTGAGGAAGGACTTTCTTCTGCTTTGTTTCAGCCTAAACGAGAAATGGTCTACATTACGAAGACCTGCGAGTGCACGGCGTCGTAATAACGGACGCTTTTGAGCAACGTCTGCAGCGGCTGTAATTCGTATGTCGGGCCGCTCTCCGTGTTCGTAAGCTCAGCTATTCCCGCAGCACCTGCACTGCTGTTTCAGCATTTCCTGACAGGGACTTTAATAAACTTTATTTCACCATAATAGGACGGAGGTGTTGAACCCGGTCGCTCTAAATTGGTTTTGCTCCAACTCTCAGCACACCTGAGGCAGGTCATCAAGGACCGTGCAGTTTTGATTAACCGGCCAAGATTTGTCTGGTGCAGGAACAGCACAAAAATAAAGATGGCTTGGCTTCTCCGAAGTGACTTACGGGTGAGACGGAATGCAATCCAAGCCCGGTGCTGTTAAAGAAATTTACAGAGCTAATGTAGAAAATACTACAGAAGAAAATGATATCTCTTTATGCTCGATTCAAAACAGATTTTGATTGCACTGTGTTCTTAGTGGGAAATAGTGGAATAAAAGTGTGCATTAATTTGTTTTCACATTCAGAAATATTGATCATAAACATCCTACCATGCATTTTAGACAGTTTCCTTTCATGTGTGATATTGAAGCCAAATTCTCTCAGCTAATGAACACGTGTGTGTGTGTTCTTTTATTTATATATATATATATATAT
>JAFFST010051035.1:193495-214530 GCA_022414735.1 Noturus placidus | reverse complement strand
GTATGTATCTATCTATCTATCTATCTATCTATCTATCTATCTATCTATCTATCTATCTATCTATCTATCTATCTATATTTTATTACATTCTTTTGATTTTCTGCAACTATTTTAATTCTACTTATGCCCATGGGGAATGCTTAAGTCGCTGCTAAAGTGCTTAAAGGTAATGATGCGTAGCAGCAGACTCCAGTGCGGGGTTTGGGATCGATCCATCGAGGAAGCAGGACCTCGAGCTGTGTATGAAGTTGTCCTAATAACATTAAAACTCTGAAATGCTTGCTGAATGAGCACAAGATGAGGTAAAATGAGCCCGTGGTGTGCATTTATACATGCTGATAAAGCGTGGGTGTTTCTCACAGACTGCTCATTAGGAGCTGCTGCTTTTAAAGGTGTAATAATCCTGGTTTCTATATTTGCATCCATTGTGGATTTGATATGTAGTGTGTATGGTTTATTTTTTTCACTCTCAGATATAACCTGGCCATTGGGAACTCCAACGATCGCAGCCTGTTCCGTAAACTCAAGCTGGAATACGCCGTGTTTGATGAAGGACACATGCTGAAGAATATGAGCTCGCTGCGCTATCGCCACCTCATGGGCATCAATGTAAGTGCAGTGCTTATGATAAAAGTATTGCCTGGAGGCGTTAGTCCAGAGCTTCTTTAAGAGTGCGCGCGCGTGTGTGTGTGTGTGTGCTCCATAGGCCAAGTATCGGCTGCTGCTGACTGGAACGCCGCTGCAGAATAACCTACTAGAGCTGATGTCTCTGCTTAACTTCATCATGCCGAACATGTTCTCCAGCAGTACCTCGCAGATCGCCAAGATGTTCTCCATGGTAGGAAACGCACAAAGAACCCTGCGGTGTTCCATTCAGCCCTGAAGCACGTTTTAGTGTCAGTCACGTGTGTAGGTTAAAAATGAATGCTCACTACAGATTTACTCATTTGTTTATTTTTTTTTTTTACAAACGTATGGTTGTGGTGGAACGCTTGAATCTGATTGGTCAAAAGTTGTGCATTATTTCTGAGCAAGTTTCTATAGTAACAACACAGGGACTTGTACGGCAGACGGCCCGCATAATTTAAGACGAATAATAAACGGATCTAAGAACTTTTTTTGTTACGGAAATAACGCACTTCAGGGAGGGGTTGTAGCACTCTGCTTGTGCGCTGTCTCGTATCACACCCCCTTTCCCCCCAGCGTGCATTATTTTCAGTATCCCTTATGTAATAACACTAATAATAATGTATATTGTCTATTTATTAGTGCAGAATAGCTTTTTCATTTCTGAATTAAAATCGTTGTTAGATTCCAGTTTTTCAACATTATTTATAGCGCTACAATCTCTGAAGATTCTAAGCAGACCCCAAGGGGTAGGGCCTTGGATCACACTTTGAGAACTGCGGCCATACACAAACACATGCTTCCTAATGTATCAAATCGAATCTTCGGCGCTTTTATAGAAAACTAAAACGTAGATTGTCGATAACAATAAATCCAAAATGGTCTTTCTCACAGGAGCAGATTTGCGCCGAAGCGATGAGATTAATGTAACTAGCGAGTAATGAGATTCTAGCTAAAACTAAAGGTTTTCTGCCTC
This sequence comes from Noturus placidus, assembly GCA_022414735.1. Taxonomy (NCBI): domain Eukaryota; kingdom Metazoa; phylum Chordata; class Actinopteri; order Siluriformes; family Ictaluridae; genus Noturus; species Noturus placidus. The sequence continues at coordinate 212,927 of JAFFST010051035.1, read as the reverse complement.
GGAGCACAGCCAGTTCTTCAGACCAGGAACACTGTGGTTACGAACTCCTTTATCTGAATCAACCACGGCCACTTGGGCCTCGTGTACGATCGCAAGATCAAAAGACCACAAAACGATAAAAATAGTTCCACCATGAACGGATATTTGTAAGAACAGAATCTCGTTGCTATTCGCTCGTTTAAAAAAAAAAATACAATTTATTCAGAAAACCCACCGTAGCTGAACAGCGTAAGCAGCTTAACAATGTGGTTGGAAGTGATTATATGAAGATTTGGGCGTGTATTTATGGATGGACTTTCGCCATCCTTCCCGCTTCAGTGCAGAAGTAAAGAAAAAAAAAGGTTGAAGAATAAATTGTGTTCCTTTTATAAATCAGCGTTTGCTGTAGTGCATTTCAGGCTTCAGCACACCTGATTGGTTCGCAAAAGAGCTTTAATTAAACAGCTCAGACCCAGAGAAGAAGTACACAGTGATGTTGTGCTGTGCGGGAACGGAAACGCAATGCTGAGCTCATCCTATGTCTGCGTGTGTACAGAAATCATCAGAGGAGCAGAGCAGCTTTGAGAAGGACCGGATTGCTCACGCCAAACTCATTATGAAGCCATTCATCCTGCGGCGTATCAAAAGCGAGGTACTGCACAACCTGCCATGTGGAAGTGAGCCAGTGCAGAGTGTGTACAGTATGTGTGATGCGTTATTCAGCTCATGCCGACGTACACATGATGCTTCATGACTCATGGAGGAGAGGAATTGACCTGATCGTTGTGAAGAATAATTTTTCAAATCAAAATGGGGAAGTAGTAGTTCAGTGGTTAAAATGTTGGACTTCTGATCCGAAGTTCAAATCCCAGTACCTGAAGGTGCCACTGCTAGGCCCTTGAGCAAGGCCCTTAACCCTCAACTGCTCAGTTGTATAAATGAAGTCGCTCTGGATAAGGGCATCTGACAAATGCTATAAATGTAATCTATTGTAATGCAAATCTAATTGGTGAGATTCAGTGTTGATTATTTTACTAGAACAGCGGCTCTGGCAGTACGTGACAGGTGCTCATTCGAACACATTCTAATACGTTTCAATAGTAACAGCTCCTTCACAGAGACATACTCTTAAGGATTAAAAAAAAGTATTGTTATTTAACGGAGAAAACCTCATTGATACAGAGAAAGAGCGGTTTATTTAACATTTATGGAAGGAGTCTCCAGTGTCAGAGCTTTGTAACAGTCAGAGGTGAAGCTGTAGCTGTGTAAAACTGTGGCTATAAGTCTGTATTTTCTCACTAAGAAGAATACAAATGTATTTTTTCATTCTTAACATGAAGAGAAAGGAAAAACGATCGACTAGTGAAAGAACAATTGTTTATATCTGTGTTTAGGCTATAATGGAAGCGAGAACAGGAACTCAATCAAATCAAATTGAATTAATTCGAACTATAAACGGTTAAAAAAAGTTTGAGATGTTGTTCCTTATTTTCCATAAATGAGAAAATGTAAAAAAATGGTTGCCATATTTCTTCGGTATAAGAGGCTTAGCGAGCGTCTCTGTTGTGCTCGCCAGGTCCTGAAGCAGCTGCCTGCCAAGGAGGAGCAGATCGAGTTCTGCGCCATGAGCGAGAGACAACAGCAGCTTTATGACGCGCTGTTCAGCAAGCTAAAGTGCTCCGCCAACACAGAGAGTACGTTGGAGGAAGACAGATGATGATGATGATGATGATGAAAGCGAATTAGCTTCAGTTTCTACAAAATATGCGGAAAAACACAAGGAATTTCAATCAGATCAGATCCAGCATGATCAGATTGCATTAACAATACCCTTAAGTTTCCGCTTATTTCCCTTTGATTTGTCCCGCCCATTTTTACCTCAACAATTAGGTAGAAATTCAGGTGAAGTCTGTGTAGGTATTAGAAAAAGACCATATTTTCAGGCTGTTCACTTTTGTGTATACAAAATCATTAAGCTCATTAGAAAAGAGTGAGGTTCTCTGGAGAGCTGGAGTTCCAGGGGTTCTGCAGATAAGTGCTTTGTAATTTGTACCAATTAGGAAAGAAAAAAAAAGATGATGGGAAGAGAAGACAGCAGGCTTAATCATCATTCTGGGCATCGTAATTAAATACGATTGAGGAAAGAGTGATACAATAAATGTACTCATCATTTTCTAAGCAAAGTAAACGAAACTATCGTCTCTTACATAATTGCTAGTCTGTCTGAATAACGTCCTGTCTGTCATCCCCACCCAGAACGGGAACTGACCAATGTCATGATGCAGCTGAGGAAGATGGCCAATCACCCGCTCCTGCACCGACAGTATTACTCCAGCAGTCTCCTCTCGGCCATGAGCAGACTCATGCTCAAGGTGTGCACGTGTGTATTTCACCCTAACTCCGGAATATCCCCAGGCTGTGTAGCGGAAGAAGATAACGGCCGTTACATCAGTCAGGTTTAATTTAAGCACACCGATCAGGAGACTGTGGCGCGATCGTTTATTAGCGCACTGCGAAAGAAGATAAAGAACAGGTTTTCTAACATTTCTAATATATTTTTTTTTGCATCCTGTCCACCCTAGCTGGGTATGGATGACATCCTCTGTGATGCATTTCCTAGTTGTGCATCTCCGAGGATTAATTGGCTAGATACCGCGAGGGGGCGCCAACCCCAGGGGAAACGCACATTCATACACTACGGACACTTTAGACATGCCAATCAGCCTAGCGTGCATGTCAGGAATTTTTACAGAGTCCCTCCATTTTCACCGGCTCAAACGTATTTGGATATACGAACATAGTCAGAAAGATTAGGATTTTTTTTTTTAATACTTTGATGCAAGTCATTTGTAGTCAATGACTGAAGTCTGGAGCCCATGTTTCCTCTCTTGAGATGCCTTGTCAGGCATTTGCTTCAGCTGCTTCGATTGCTGCTTGTTTGTAGGTCTTTCTGCCTTCAGAATTCATCCTGGTATTTCTATCAGCAGTCACATCACCACTAAACACCAGTGACCCAGTACCACTGGCAGCCATACATGCCCATGCCATAACACTTTCTCCACCATGCTTGACAGATGATGTGTTATGCTTTGGATCATGAGCCCCATCTTTCCTTCTCCATACTCTTCTCTTCGCATCAGTCTGGTACAAGTTAATCTCGCATCAGAACTGGGCAGGCTTTTATTTATTTATTTTTTTATTTATTTTAGCAAAGTCTAATCTGGTCTTTCTGTTCTCGAATGTTATCTTGATGTAAACCGTCTGTATTTACATTCCTGAAGGCATCTCTTGATTGTAGACTTTGACAATGATGCGTCCACCTCATCCAGAGCGTTCTTGACTTGGCAAGATGTGAAGGGTTTTTCTTCAACAAGGAAAGTATTCCGAGATCATCCATTTTAGTTGCCTTCTGTGGTCTTCCAGGCCTTTTGGTGTCGCTGAGCTCGCCAGTGAATTCCTTCTGTTTTAGAATGCACATTGTAGATTTGGCCACTCCTACAATCTCTATCTCTCTGATAGGTCTGTTTAGTTTTTTCATCCTAATGATGATCTTCACTCGCATCGACATCTCTTTGGACCGCATATTGAGAGTTTCATGAACAGCTACCAAATGCAAAACACTTGGAATCAACTCAAGAGCTTTTATCTCCTTAATCTGTCATGAAATAACGAGGAAACTGGTCACACTTGGCCATGAAACTGCTTCAGACAATTGTCCAATTACGTTTGAGCTTGTGAACATGGAGGGACTCCTATTAAGGCTCTGTAATAATAATTGGCTGCGATTCCTAAACAGTTAATGCAATATTTTTCTTAAACCCCTCAATGAAAGCTTGATTCTTCATTTCAAATCCATTGTGGTGGTGTACAGAGGAAAGAATTATGAAAATGGTGTCACCTGACTGTATTTACTCATTTCAAGCTTAAAAAGGCAGATTTAGCTTCTATTCTGCAAATAAATGCTTGAATAAGCAAAAATATCAGCCAGTAGAATACGGTTTGATTAGACGAGGTCGAGTTTTGAATTTGAAGAAATAAAAGAGTTTACTTTTAATTTTGACTAAATTCAAGCCCTGTAGTTCTGTTATAAATATTCTCACCGCACAGAAATAAGTACGTACAATGGGTGGATGATGTGAAAACTAATATATATCGATATCATGATAAATGATGTCACAATACACTCTTTGGCGATATCATGATCTCTTTTTATTCATCATTTGATGTGACGTGAAAAATTTTCCTACTGTAAAATCTTAGTTTTAACAGACAACATTTTTAAATAAAGTTTGCTTTTGAATGCTTAAAATCTGAACGTGTATACTAGAAATACTTCCTGTGGTATGTATGTGTAGCGTTCCCTAAACCGATCTGTCATTGTCCTGGGGCTTCGTGGCCGTACAGGAGCCGAGTCACCGCGACTCGGACCCGGTTCTGATCGAGGAGGACATGGCAGTGATGTCAGACTTCGAGCTACATCGTCTGTGCCTGCAGTACCCTGCGCTAAAGGAGCATCAGCTGACTACAGAGCAACTGCTGGACTCGGGGAAACTCCACCTCCTCACACCCCTTCTGACGGACCTCAAAGAACAGGTGATTGCTTCCAGTGTGCACGTAAGCACCTAGCTAGCATATATCGTTCTATATACACTAGCCGGATCCCAGCATCCGCACAACCGTCCAACCGCTTGTGTCTTCCTCAGGGTCACCGAGTGGCCCTCTTCAGCCAGTTCACCATGATGCTGGACATCCTGGAGGTGCTGCTCAAACACCACAAGCACAGGTACATCCGAATGGACGGCTCCACGCCAATGAGTGACAGGTGAGTCTCTTCACGATAAAAAAAAACCCCAAAACACACCAAGACAAGCTTGCTTATTTATCTAATCATTGCAGCGTCATTCAGACTGCACATCTAAATCATCACACACTCACCTCGGAAGACCTCATTCAGGACGAGGCCGTATTAAAGAAACAGTCGATACCTGCCGTCATCAGATCTTATCGTAAATGTCACAGCTGCTTCCTCTGTCCTTCTCCGTAGCTATTTCTGGCCATGAATGTACATGATGACATTTACAACGATCTTGTTAAGACGGCGGCTCTGAATAGTGATTAGTATTGGCGTATATTTAACTTTTCATTCATCTTCAGTAAATGCTTTATCCTGATCAAGGTCACAACCTGTGCACCAAGCACACACTCGAAGTGATTCAGCTGCTGTATGGAGTTACAACCATTATAGCTCGATCTGATGTCCTGATCAACCAGGGAAGGATGATGATGATGATTTAAGCAGGATTTAATCAGATGCAAGCTTCCTGTAAATATTAGCTACTTAAGTCTCATAACTCGAAAAAGGATTCGCTCAGACAACGAGCTGTGAAATGAACCGACGTGACTTTTAACGTCTTCCTCTGTCCACTACCACAGGATTGTGCGGATCGACCAGTTCAACACGGACCTCGACATCTTTGTGTTCCTGCTGTCCACTAGAGCTGGAGGACTCGGCATCAACCTGACCTCCGCGAACGTCGTCATCCTGCACGACATCGACTGCAATCCGTACAACGACAAGCAGGCAGAGGACCGGTGTCACCGCGTCGGACAAACCAGGTCAGAGCTCGGAGAGTGCAGGGAGAGTTCAGAAAGTTCTTACACTACCACATTTACATTTATTCACTTAGCAGACGCTTTTATCCAAAGCGACTTACAAATGAGAGATACATGCAAAGTGATATCAAGCAGAGAACAATACAAGTAGTGCTACTGTACAAGATCTATTCATTGAGTACCAGAAGAAGCAACGTGCGCAGAGTCGAGGTGTAAGTGCAAAAATATTTATTTAATTTTTTTTTTTTTTTATGAGATGGTTAGGTGTTGACGGAAGAGGAGGGTCTTTAGCTGTTTCTTGAAGATGGTGAGTGAATCTGCAGTCCTGATTGAGGTTTGAAGTTCATTCCACCACTGAGGAACAGTTAGTGTGAAGGTTCTGGAAAGGGACCTTGTGCCGCGCTGAGTAGGAACTACTAAACGTCGGTCGCTAATCGATCGCAGATTGCGTGAGGGAATGTAAGCCTTCAGGAGAGAGTTGAGAGTAGGAGAGAGAGCCTTCAGGAGAGAGTAGGGGGCGCTGTTCCAGACAAGGTCTTGTACGTGAGCATCAAGGCCTTGAATTTGATGCGGGCGGCTACAGGAAGCCAGTGGAGGGAGATGAAGACGGGTGTGACATGGGTTCTCTTCGGCTGGTTGAAGACCAGGCGTGCTGCAGCATTCTGAATCATCTGCAGAGGTCTGATGGAGCTGGCTGGGAGGTCCGAAAGTAGAGAGTTGACCGGTGAAAAGTTCGGGAACACTCGACTGAAATGTTTCTCATGATCTTAAAAACCTTTTGATCTGAAGGTGTGATTAAATGTTTGAAATCGGTGTTGTAGACAAAAATGTAATCGTGCCGACGTATTCATTTCTTTCCTTATAAAACGAACATTTTATTTGCAAAAAAAATCTTTTTCTAAACGGACGTCTCGGAGCGAAATATTCCGAAAAGCAGCCGATAAACATTCAGCGTCGGTGTGAACTCCTTTTAATACTGTTTAAAAGCATCTCAGGGAAATTCCTGAAGAAATCAGGTGAAACAACGCCAAAAATACATTTCTGGAAATTCTTGGCGAAAAGGGCGTCGACTTTGAAGATGCTAATATACTACATTATTTTGATTTATTTTGGATTTTTTATCACAACATAATTCCCATAGATCCACTTGTGTTACTCCAGAGTTTCGATGACTTTATTATTATTCTAAAATGTGGTGGGGATTTTGCGATAAATATAAAGAATCATGTCTAAACTTTTGGCTGGTACTGTATATGAATATAAAATATCGAAAATATCATACCATATAATTTACAGTACTCAATGATACTTTTGTTTAATGTCTTACAAGTAAATAAATGGTTTAACTGAAAAGGAGAGGGGACTAAAATCTGTATGAAACTTTTAACAACTTCCAATACGAGTTTGTATATCAGTATGAAAAATACCTGGCAGTGACTGCCATATCTCTGAAAAGCATCGTGACACGATTCATTGTAATATTGACATCATGTGTCGTCCCCCTGTCTGCTGTCTTAAAGATATTTTGATTTTTATTACTAAGTAGAAATGTCTTTCTTTCTGAACCAAGCTGTAGTTTTCACTTAAAACAAACAGATTTTTACAGAAAATTCAAGTTTTTCCGCCCCAAACAAGTAGCTTTCGTTTAGAACGTAAGAGAAGCAGTGTGGAGGTCTTGCCAATTTGGGAAGTTTAAGAAACGCCAAACGTCTTCACGCATACTGTTAAGAATTTAAAATATAATATAGTTTTGATCGAACACTTCTTTTTGTCATTGTGTAATTTCATGGGTGTTAGATTTTTATAATGTCACTGTTCTCTATTATTATTATTATTATTATTATTATTATTATAACCCAGCAGTGAAGACCGTCTCTGAGGGCGTGTCTAAACTTTTGGTCGTGTAACTCTGTAATACCAGGCTATTAGCATGTCATTTGCATAATGATAGGTTGTCTACAGTTTTATGATCGCTAAGGTCATTATATATGCACTGTATTTTACTTGATGCAGGAATGTTAAGGTGCTGAAGCTGATAAGCAAAGACTCTATAGAGGACGCCATGCTCCGCATCGGCCAGAGGAAACTCAAACTAGAGCAGGACATGACAGCCACTGAAGAAGGTGAGCTCACTGATGAATCAATTTAACACCAATACATACAAGTCATTACACTTCCACAAGATTGTGTTTCTTTTTAGTGGAGCACAGCTGTGTGTCGTTAGGGTCGACTGCATACTGTTACAGCTTCATTAACACGTCTAACCGCGATAAAACGATTTGCTGAGGCGATTTACTCGTGAACAGGAGACGTCCGGGTAATATTCTGCTTTCACCTAGGTGACGAGGACACTATTCCCGATGACATGGCCTCTCTCCTGAAAGCTTCGTTGGGGCTGTGAGGAGCAGAACAACACTGGATCATCAGCGCGTGTTAGTGAAAGTGTTGTGTTGCATTTTTTTTTTTTTTTACTGAAGTACTGTAACACAAATAAGTCTGACTGACTTGCGGTTAAAAGATATACTAATCGCGGAAATGTAAGTTTATACATCTGGAAATTTTCAACATTCTGCAGAAAATGCACCGTGATTTCTGTTTGCATTTCTGAAAGTAAGAAAGTATTGTACTGTTTTTTTATTTTCCGTGTTTGCCAAATGTTTAAATAATAATAATAAAACGTTCAACCACAGTATGCATTTTTCACCCTCATGTTTTGTCTTATTCTACTATTACTACTACTAATGCTGCTGCTAATAATAATAATAATGATGATAATAATAATAATAACAATAATTTTATGTGAAAGGAAAATACTATCTTGGAAACATGTTTTGAGTGGTATATCCACTCACTAGAGCAAAAAAGCATTTTATCCATATTTGCATATTTATACATGCCATGATTAACATATGCTATCTGAATTTAATTACAACTTTGATTATTTAATGATTACGTACTACAAAATGAAAAGGCAGCTCTCACAGTATTACAGAACCTCAGTTGGATATCAATACTGTAATGAACACTACACTAATAAAGAAATGTATAATGTGGCGAATGTGTCACACGCGATCACATGATCATCAAAACGTCAATTTGAATCACAATTTAAATATTTATTTTTTTTTTTTTTTAACTACGACTATATTGCTAGCAGCATTGAGTATGTTAATGTTACGATAAATTGGGTATTATCGTTATTAGTCAATATAACGCAAATTTCCTATGAAAGGAGAACGGCGTGCTCGGCGTGGCGAATGTGTTACAGCGAAATCACAGGCAGTTTCCCCGGACGGTCACTCGTTTGAACGTTGGCGCGAGCCAAGTAAACAGATATAAAAAAAAAAAAAGTTTATCATAATTAACAGTTTTGTTGTCGAGGAGCAGTCGTAATAAACGTGAGTGATATTTGTTGTTTAAGTAATAACGACAGTACTGCTGTTTTTCCTAGATAATTAAGTATTCTCTATAACCCTGTAGTGCTAATTCGACACAACATGGTCCTCGAGTATAGTTAGTTAGTGTTAGCGATCAAGTTTTTCCTCCTGTTACTAAATGAACGATTTTATTATTATTATTATTTACTTTTTGTCAAGAACAACAGTTCAGTCTTGTATATGACGTGCACTGGGTATGATGTATCGTTTTATTTATTTTTTTAACCCGGAATCCATTTTGATTCAAAAACTAGATTCACGAGTCGGCTCTTTTGATTCGAATCATTTTGTGAACAACGAGATCCGACTCAGGTGTGAACATTGAGAGCCGGTGTATTTATTTATTTATTTTTGTAGGTGTTTATCGAGATAAATCGAACTTATTCTTCTTTACGAAGTATAGACACAGCAGGCAGGAATGCTGTATTCATTCGCCAATTTCAGTTTGTCGTGTTTTGTCGTGTACAGTTATTTAAATACATTTTTTAAATATATATATATATATATATATATATATATATATATATAAGTTATGTTAAGTAATCCTTTGTTTTTGTTCAATAGAAGATAGAGTAAGATTAAAATGCAACAATCTGAGTTATAATTTCAGCAAAGGGTTTCTTAAATATATAAAAGTCTGTCCGGTTTTGAAATAAAGCAATGAGACATTTTGGAGCCGAAAGAGTCGGCTCTTATTGGTGAGGTGAGCCGATTGATCTGACTCATTGAGAAGAGTCGGAAGTTCTCATCAGTAATCTGAGGGACTGATGCTACAGGTCAAAGTTGGCAGGTCTACCTGGGGGGGGGGGTCCTCACAATGTCCTTACAATGTCCTTTTAAAAGTCCAAATACGGCCCTGGAATCTGCATTTAAACTCGAACGTCACTCGTAATGAATATTTTGTAATATTTTAAAGTAATATCATATAACACCAACTGTTTTAAAACATTAATAGTTTACTTTTCACTAATAGTTGTTTTTTTTTTTTTAATTACTTTTATCAGAATTGATGATGATGATGATGTATTATTTCCTAAATTGCCATAAATAAAGAATAGCTATGAAAACCTATACGAGTTCACTGGCGTTCAACATAAATACATTAATACTGTAATAGGAGAACATTAAAACTGACAATCCGCAGACAGCCCTACATTTCAGGTAAGGGAGAAATCGTGTGAATGTTGTTCTGCTTCAGTCAGTGACTCTTCTATGCATTTAGCTTTTCAGAAAAATGAGTCACTGTGAGCTGGAAGAGGTGACGAAACACATCAACGACAAGATCTCCCTCGTCAAGAGGCTCTTAGAGATGCGAGCAATAGGTATGGCTCATCATGCTTCTTATTTATTTAATATCATAATTTTATATATATATATATATATATATGTGTGTGTGTGTGTGTATACGTGTGTCATTTTGTTTTGAATGGCTTTCATTATTTTCTCAGCAAAAGATCCTGATAAACGGTCGTATCTGCTCAAAATCGAGCAGGATGTCAATGCCATAAATGGGCTCCTCGACCGTTTTGAGAGACTCGTCACTCAGCAGAAGGACCTGCTAAAGCATCTGCAGGTTTAATACCTTCACCTGTCGCATTTGAATATTTTGAAATGAATTTTTAATTATTTTTTTACAATAACCCGGTTGCGTAAGTGTGAACAGCTCTAAACTAATTATTTGTTACCCAGCTTACTAGCAGACACCTGAAGGTTTTGCACGAAGATCAACTGGTATTTGTAGATATTCATGACATCCCTCCACCTTGATAAAACATGAAGTTCTGGCTGAAGAAAAGCAGCCCTAAAGCATGATGCTGCTGCCACCGCCATGCTTCACCTTGTGTAGGGTGTTCTGGTTTTGATTGGTTCATTCTGAACACAGCCACATTTGTAATTATAAAAGCATGTGCACACTTATACAACCAGGTTATTGTAACTTTTTTGTAATTTTTTCCCCCTATTTTTCCCTAAAATGTTTCTGATTGTTTTTCGCTTAATTTTTAATCCGTTATCATTTCACATCAAGGGAGGGAAAAGCTCGGACATTATTTTTCTAGTTTTTTTTTTCTTTTTTACATCACAAAACCTACGATTTTAACAGAAAGGGCTGTGTAGACCTTTTTTTTTTTTTTTGAATTATTTTTTATATCAATTGCACGTGAGCGAATGCCCTAATCATCAAGGACAGTTAGAGACACACAAACGTGCGCCGTGCGTTTATATATTATCGATCTGTAACAAATGCTTTTGTTTATACTGTAAACGTGAACTCTGTACCAGGCATGTGCTTCGTTGTCTTCTCCGCTGCAGGACCTGGACATGTTCTTCCAAGAGGATGAGCAGAATGCGCAGCACCTATTAGAGAACATCCCACCACACATGCCTCGCAAAGGAGGGCAGCCGACGGCTCAGTAAGCTCACGCGCTCTTTAATGGGACGCTATGCGTATCTATGTACATTCGTTTGGCCATGTAGTGGACTACATCATGACTAGTATGAATGAATAGTAGATATTGTGATAGAAAAGTGGACTGTCCGTGCAGGTCTGTTGAGTAACCTGGTTGTTTTCCTCTTGTTTTCTCAGAGGAGGACAGACGGCGGCTTCCAGCAAGCAGGCAGAAGCGAATTCGGCCCCCCAGGAGCAAGAACAACTCAAGAAGCCTCCACGGAGCCAGATTAAAGAGATGGAGTTCATCACAGTGCAGGAGTTTGACAGCATCCCACAGTGAGTCACACACATGGATCTGAACCGACACGCATCCAATTATGGATTATGTTCATAAAATAAATCTGTACTGAGGAGATTACTATGTTTGCTGAAATTTTTTCTTATGTGACTCATAAACTGAAAATACGCAAGATAAGATGCGTAAGATACGACATTGCATTTTTAGCGTTTTTCACGACTGCCTCTGCTGTTCCATCTCTTCCTTATACAACAAAGTATGTTGATTATTTTCTGTAACCACACATAACCGTATTTGAGTCTTTTATATTGAAGTGATGCTTTTCTGATAACTTCCCACCGTGACAGGTACATGAAGGGACGAGTGACATACGACCAGCTGAACTCTGCTGTAAAAAGCATCAACACGGCCGTCACTGGGAAATACAAAATCTTTCAGCAGCCATTCAAGAGCCTGAGTAACGCAGCCCGTAAGTTTCATCAGCGCTTTAAAGACGAGGAGACCAAGGACACTAAAGGTACCGTTAATGATCAGCTCATGTTTAATGAGTGTTGTTATATTAAACTAATACAGGTTGTGCTGTATCACTCTGGGGTCAGGGGTCAGATCGGCCTGTTTGACCACCATGCGTCTTCATTTCCTGTGAAAGAACAAACGTAGATGCGTAAAAGGGTATAATTGATCTCATAACGAAGGTCATTAATTCCAATCGATGCCTTAACAAGCTCTAAGTGGTTATCCATCATGCTTTGTTTTCTTTCTTTTTTTTTTTTTTTTTACCCTTTTTATGATCTCCCCTTTTTTCAAGGTGATTTGTTGGTTTAAAAAAAACAGCAGTGCTTTTGTAATAAAAAAAATAATTGAAGTGCACCTATTATGGGTTTTCAAATATTACCTTTCATGTAGTGTGTTATAGAGCTGTTTGTGAATGTAAAACGTCTGCAAAGTTTCAAAAATCAAAGCACACGACAAACTTTTTGGAGTTATTGATTCCCAAAAGATGGACCCGATTCTGAACAGCTGAAACGAGTCTTTAGTGATTCCAGACTTACTTCCTGTACTAACCTACGTAGGTTTGTAACAAAAAAGCACCGCCTCTGGTCTTCATCTGTTTTCACGACGGACTTGGACAACTGACCAATCAGAGCAGAGTATGCTCTCTGAAAGGAGGAATTTAGAACGAATCCTTTAGAACGAATCATTTAACGAGTCGTTTGTGATACTGTGGGGGAAAAAAGATTATGCTGCAGTTTAAATCATGAGTACATTAAAGTGTTTTTTTTTTTTTTTTTACCTCGGATGCATGTAAATCTATTGTATGAGACCTCTAAAAAAAAAATTAGGCACGTTTCAAATCCATAATAGGTGCTCTTTAATAAGACAAAAAAAACCAGATCCTGCTTGTTACAAAGAATCCACAAAATGAGGCATTCTCCATTCTTAAGACATTTCTGTGATGGAAGATCTAACGTTATAGCTTTACATTTGACTGTTTCAAAGTGCTTTCTGGGTAGGAGGGGCATACTCTCCCTCATCTGTCCATCACAACGAGATTAGCCAATCGTAGGCGTCGATAAATTAAGTGTTGATCATTTATAAAGAATTAATAAAGGCTTTTTCTGTTCTACTTGCTTAATTGTTTACGCCGTCTCTTTGTGTTCGTCCTCTATCAGGTCAGTTCTTTGTGGTGGAGGAGGACCTGCGTGAACTGGCCCAGTTGAAGGTGGATAAGCGTTTTGTGGGTATGCTGAACATGCTGAGACACTGCCAGAGACTAAAAGAGCTGCGAGGAGGCGGTCTGACACGCTATATGCTGCTGTGATCCTCCAAACACGTCAGAACACCAGCGAATGTCCGTGCTTCTGATTTAATATTTATAAGAGTGGAATGTAACGGTTTAGGATCTACACATGAGCAGAAAGAACTACTGATCCTAAAGCTCATCAGATGTTTCTCCTGAGCATCTCATGAGCTCCAACTAATCTTTCAAAATTATCTGTCCACCTGTAATAGCATTGTGCACTACTTCTGAACATCCGTCCAAAGTACTTCACGTGACCGTCGTGACGACTGCTGTCAACGTGCTTCATTTTTTCATGTTTTCTCTCATTTTAGTGTATATTTAGCATTTTGTAAATAAATTTATTAACACACATTTAACTTCTATTGTCTGTTCTTTTCAATTTTCTCCCAGTCTGGTCAAATTCCCATTTCACTTAGCTGCTCATGCTCACTGAAGTTAAAATTTATCCCTAATCAGCAAAGTCAGATGTGACTGTGGCAAGGAAAAACTCCCTGAGACTACATGAGTAAAAATAAACCTTGAGATGAACCAGACTCAAAAGGGAACCCATCCTCATCTGGGTAACATCAGATAGTGCGATTATAAATCAATCTCTCCTATAACTTTGTACTATATAGTCAAAAATTGACAAAAAATCTATTGCGCTGAAGTTATTCACTGTTCAATGATGGAGACTCGAGTGTAAAACTGTTCTTAGCAATTGCAGTCTTCAGGCTATCCGAGGAAGAACATCCACAGCTATCTTTATGGTTTATGTGGTACTTTCTAAGAGTTACTACATTTTTCTTTAGCTCGGGGAACTGACACAGTCTCAATATGGTGGATCCATGTGATGACTGTGCAGCTAGCGAACGGTCGGTTTAGCCTGCTTGACTGCTTCTTGGCCTTGGCTCTGGATTGTCACAAATTAATTAGGTCTGTTTTGAGACTGAGCTATTCTGTAAGAAATGAAAAACAGAACATTCCCGAGTGGGATGGATAGCATCCCGCCTGAAGAGGACAGCCTTGCTCTCAAAACTACTCTATGAAGACTCTAAGATTACCTGCATCATCCTGCACCCTGGTTTCTAACTGATGCTGCTGGTGCCTCTACAGTTGCAATGAAAATGATTCAACCCCCATTGCAAATCATGTTTATTGTCAGAATTGAGACTTTCAGCTCAAACAAAAGCGACTGAAATAGTTGCCACAACGAATGCTTCAAGTGGTTTGCCCAAATTCAACTGGAAATGCAATGTATAAATTCTCCAATCACAAAATTATTCAACCCCTTCATGGCAAGTAGCTTTAGTACTTAGTAGAGCTCCTTTTGCTGTTATGACCTGCTCCAAACGAGATGCAGAGCTTCTGGCATTGTTCCTGAGGAATCTTCTCTGGTTCCTCATGAGCAATGGCCTCCAGTTCGGTAATATTCTTGGGTTTGTGTGCTGCAACTACCTTCTTCTAATCCCACCAGAGATTTTCTACTAAGTTCAAGTCAGGTGACTGTGATAGCCCTGTAGAATCTTCCAGGACTTCTTCTGCAACCACGCCTTGGTGGAATTTGAGGTATGTTTGGGATCATTGTCCTGTTGGAAGGTCCAATGATGCCCAAGCTTCAGCTCCCTCACAGACGGCGTGATCTTTTCTCCTAGGATTTCTTGATACTTCAATGAATTGATCATTGATATGATTTTGAGCGACTTTTCTTGTGCTTTTAGGTGAGTAGTGGTGTAGGTCTTGGAGTTCTTGCATGGAAACCTTCCGTGTTTAGTACACGCCTTACTGTGCTCACTGAAACCTCAGTGTCTGTTACACCGAGTCTCGCTGCAGGTCTTTTGCAGTCACTCGAGGGTTTTTCCCAACCTGCCTTCTCAGAAGTCTGGTTGCAGCCATTGATAGCTTCCTTTTTCTGCCCCGTCCAGGTATTTCATACATTTTCTACCCCTTACCAGTTCAGGTATTTCATACGTTTTCTCCCCCTAGTCAGTTCAGGTGTTTCATGTGTTCCAAATCCAGCACACCTGGTGTAACTAATGAAGCCCTTGATTAGTTTAGCATCAGGTGTGCTTGAGACAACACCTGTTTTGTGTATTTGTGCTGTTGTGAGGGATTCTATTCAGGAGACTGGAGAAATCATCATAAGTTGCATTTTCAGTTGAATTTGAGGAAACCACTTGAAGCATTCGTCGTGTTGAACTATTTCAATTGCTTTAGTTTGATTTGTTCATCGCAAACAGCTGAAAGTCTGTGAATTTGGACAGTAAACCTGATTTGCACTGGGGGTTAAATCATTTTGATTGTAACTGTAAAGGCGTAGCTAATTTCACGTGGCGTAAAATAGAGTCTCCTATAACCAGATCTCTTTCAGGTTTCTCAGCAGGAGAAACCTCACTGGGGAGAGCAAACCTGGTAGACATGTGAAACAGAGAGGATTGGTTTTCCCGTGGATGACCTGAAGCCCTGCTGTGAGGGCTTCAGTGCCGGATCTCCATCTGAGGCATTCAAACACTTTCCCTTACAGAAACTGTGCTACAATTAGAAAACAATTTTTGATGGAAAAAAGAAAAACGGCATATTTTAGCTGGTCAAAACTATTGGTGAAGAGTTCATTTCACTATAACTCATCATCTGTTACATCAGACTTGCATCAGACCTAATTTTTCACCAATTGTCCAGAAGGAGTTACATTTCAACAAGCTCAGTTAGACATTCACAGGTTTGCTGTGTCAGAATTATCTCGCTGTTCACAGAGGAGACCAAATCAGATGAGTCAGGAGACTCGTGGGAGAGCTACAAAGTGCCATGACGAACGTCTTGTATTTGCTGGTAAGTTTTCAATACTTCCATATTTTATTTCTCTTAAGCGCAAATTCTGCGGCTTCAGGTGTGTTTTCTTGCTTGTGCTCAGCTGAAGAATCCTGTGCTTGTTGCAGTCGTTTTGATCACGGGTATTGGGGGGTCGTTTCATTACGGCTTCCACATTTCTGTCCTAACCGCCCCGTCAGACGTGAGTAGCAGTGTGTGTGTTGAATGTGGTATAAAGGAAAAGTTAAGGGATCTGTTATAGATCAGACAAGCATCCTTAAAAGCATCCTACTTTTAAAACCATTCTCTTCTTATAACGAATTTGAAAGTATTTTATCAATTTATTGGAATTACTTTACCTGTTTATACTCATTAAATTATATATTTTTTATCTATTCAATGCTTTTCAGTTCATTTTGTTTTTTATTTTTGATTTTTGAATGTTTGAAATTTTTTTTTTAAATGACCTGATAGTGCTGTCTCCATTAAAGGTGCAATTTGTAATGTTTAAACGTGTATTCAGACCTGCAGTTATAATATCATTTTAAAATGCATCTTTAAAAACAAAAAGCTTCAGTTTATTGTTTTCATTTTTACGTATTGGAAATGAACTCCGGCCCAACCAGTTGAAACGAAGCATGGCATTTCATCAGGCAGCGGAGTCCTCTAAACATTACAAATGGCCCCTTTAAGTTTGTGAATGAGGCCCAAAGTGATTGTAGTTCAGCATTCGGCTGCTATAATTAATCATCTTGCTTGTGTTGTCAGTACATTAAAGAGCTGGTGAACAGCACATGCGTGCAGAGATATGGCCTCTATCTGGAGCATTGGCAGCTCTCGCTTATCTGGTCTTTCATCGTCTCCACGTACTGCATCGGGGGTCTGTTGGGCTCCCTGTGTGCCGGGCGCATTGTAACTTACGGCAGGTAAAAACATACAACCTCAAGAGTGGATCACTTTTTACTTATAAAAAACAAAAAAAGAGTTGGAAGAGTGTAAAGGATGTATACAGTTCGATAAAGAAGGAAAGGACAGTCAGGAATTAAATCCAGGGGTGGAAAAATTATACATTTATTACCCTAAAGCTCTAGAAGCTAACAGCATAGTTTAACGTATCTAACTGCGACTTACATTATTTATCTTAAAAGTACAACAAGCTAATTATGTGCATTAATACAGTCTATAGATATAAACGTGTACTTATTCTCTCTACAGAGAGTAAAACATGTACTACAAATTGACCATGTCTTAAAAATAAATAAATAAATTCTCACAAACATTTGATTGAATCAGCGAAGTCTCTGACCCAGGGGAAAGGAAGAATTGAAACACCATGAGCTCCATAGCAGCGCATAAGGTGGCATTTTAACTTGAAATAGAGCTCCAAAGTCGGCTAAAATGCCCGGTTTCCACATTTCTCTCAGGCATTGTAGATTACATTGGCGACGGAATGGTGTCATTTGAAATCTACTGAAGAACTCTTTCTCTTTTTTAAAAACTGTTACACCATAGTCATGTAACCGTATAACCTAAAATACATGCTGGTCGTTGTGATCCGGAGCTATCCGGTGCAGTGCATGCTCATTATGTTTTAACTCTATGGGTTCTGCAGATTCGGACCTCTGCTGTTCAAACAGTGCAATTGCATCAGTTGTATATTTAATAGAAGGCTGTGATGTTCTCTGATCTGAGTCGCACATTTACACTACACACATAGTCACATTTACGCACAGTAGCGCAAACCGTATTAATTTAATAAACCAAATAATTGTTCTACTGATTAGCCCACCCCTGATTAAATACATTTGTGTACTTATATATGTTTCGAATGCAATAAAAAATGGTATTCCTGAGCCAAATGACGTAATTGAGACGAACGAGTGTGTGATCATTTAGACATGCAGTTACATGTTAAACTGCATTACAACCAAAGAAGGCTAAGATCAGACACCAAGCACGTTTTTAGCTGAACTACACCTTGAATGTCCTGGGAATTGAAGAGTGATGGTGGTGGGGAGGTTTATGATTGAAATACCCTGCCTGGAGCAGCATTTTAATCAGAGCTAGCACCATATCAGAATGAATCATGAGCATTGCAACCATCAATTTCTTTCCTCAAGCAGATCATGCATGTGGAAGATCTAGTATAGGTATAAATCTGGAAGCTCAGAGAGGATGGGGATAGCATATGGGGGATGGTTTTAGGGCTTAGACCCAATCACATTGATAAGTTACGGACATCTTATAGACTATAGAGTGAGAGGAAGACTGAGTAATGATTAAGATGTAATGGTTAATCTGTGAATCTCTCTGCTACGTGGATGAGTTGTAAATTTTGGCAGAGAGTAATTCATTGAGCCATGGATTTGACGTTAGGAGAGATACAGTGGCGTTTAATCGCCTGTACATACAGAGGAGCAAAAATTAAACATCTACCAGGTGCTCTCCAGTTTTGGTGTGTGATCAGGTGGTTGCCAAACCTTTGACGTTTTCAGAGTACAGATTAAACCATTTTATGCAAGAGTCATTCAAGTTTCTAAGAAAGAACATAACTAGGATGCAAAGAGACTTTTGAACAACGACGTTCTAATATCGTGATCTTTTTATATCAACTCTAACACGCCTACTGCAAACCTTTTCATTCTAGATAGTTTTGCTATTCTTAATCATGTGCGGTGCTTTGCAATTGTGTGATATTCATGAGAGCAGAGTATTTTTGAGAATTCTTCGAACAAAAGATCAAAAGGTTAGACAATAAAGACAATTTTTCCACAGCTTTCTTTGCGTATATTTACCATATAAGGGTGCCAATATTAGGGGAGCGGAGTGTACAGACATATTCGCTTTGTTAATTCTATTACATTGACTATACAGTGGTGTGAAAAAGTGTTTGCCCCCTTCCTCATTTCCTGTTCCTTTGCATGTTTGTCACACTTAAGTGTTTCGGAACATCAAACCAATTTAAACAATAGTCAAGGACAACACAAGTAAACACAAAATGCAATTTGTAAATGAAGGTGTTTATTATTAAAGGTGAAAAAAAATCCAAACCATCATGGCCCTGTGTGAAAAAGTGATTGCCCCCCTTACTATAACTGTGGTTGTCCACACCTGAGTTCAATTTC
>JAFFST010051035.1:155996-175290 GCA_022414735.1 Noturus placidus | reverse complement strand
TTGTGTTTACTTGTGTTGTCCTTGACTATTGTTTAAATTGGTTTGATGTTCCGAAACACTTAAGTGTGACAAACATGCAAAGGAACAGGAAATGAGGAAGGGGGCAAACACTTTTTCACACCACTGTATGTAGTTAAATGAGGACTATATATGCCCAGGTTATTACATACACTACCATGTAGCACCCTAATGCATCCGGTGGTCTTACGACGGTCCCGTTAGTCCCATTGCTTCGCACCTCTGGGGTTAGGAGTTTGAATCCCTCCTCCGCCCTGTGTGCACGGTGTTTACATGTTCTCCCTGTGCTTCCTCACCCAGTCCAAAGACATGCATTGTAGGCTGATCGGCATCTCTAAATTGTCCATAATGCGTGTGTGTGTGTGCGATTGTGCCCTTGGATGGATTCGCACCCCATCCAGGGTGTCCCCGAGTTCCCTGGGATAGGCTTCAGGCTCCTCGTGTAGGATAAGCGGTATGGAAAATAGATGAATGGATAGTTATTGTGAAGAAAACGGTGTCTGTCTGTTCACCGTATAAATGTTTTCTCCAAACAGAGACGTACCTGTACGCGTGCCTCGTGGACTTCTTTACCAACGCCACCAGATACCAGACGTGAGTGAAAGATGCTTCAGTAGCACAGTGGATACGGTGCATTTATCTCAAACATCATAGTTTCCAGAGATCATTTAACATTAGTGAAAAATAGGTAGGATTCATTAAAGTTCCATTTGAAGTCTTCCTCTAAATGCCTGTCTGTCTGTCCTCTCTCCAGCCACCAGCAGGGATTTAAACATGGTGACCTTTTCATGTCGTTCAAAAGTATGTTTCAGGACGTTCGAGACGCAATGAATTACATACACGATACGGTGAGAGTATACTCACATACATTCTCAATCACACACACGCTGATTCATGACTAGTACAGGCAGAGACGAGGCCTATGGCCTAAGGAATAATTTCTCTTTCATCTACATTTACATTTATTCATTTAGCAGACGCTTTTATCCAAAGCGACTTACAAATGAGACACACTCACACATCAATGGGAGCAGAGCTCCATGCAAGGTGCTAGCTTGCCATCGGGGGCAACTTAGGGTTCAGTGTCTTGCCCAAGGACACTTCGGCATGGGATCACCCGGGCCGGGATTCGAACCACCAACCCTACGATTAGTGGATTAGTGGACAACCCGCTCTACCGACTGAGCCACAACCGACTACATCTATATGTAGTCAGGTTGCCAAGACATGTAAGAAGCACTACTTGCTACCAGTTTACTTATTGAAATCGTTTAACAGACTCACTGATGCGGTTGTTGACACTGTACTGTGTTGTTGCGGCTGTGGCTCAGGTGGTAGAGCGGGTCGTCCACTAATCGTAGGGTTGGTGGTTCGATTCCCGACCCACGTGACGCCACATGCCAAAGTGTCCTTGGGTAAGACACTGAACCCCAAGTTGTTCCCGATTGCAAGTTAGTGCTTTGCATGGCAGCTCTGCTACCATTGGTGTGTGTGTGAATGGGTGAATGAGAACCAGCGTAAAGCGCTTTGGATAAAAGCACTATATAAGTGCAGAGCATTTATGACACACTGTTATCTATAGATAAAAAAAAAAAAA
This sequence comes from Noturus placidus, assembly GCA_022414735.1. Lineage (NCBI taxonomy): Eukaryota > Metazoa > Chordata > Actinopteri > Siluriformes > Ictaluridae > Noturus > Noturus placidus. Next base: position 173,675 of record JAFFST010051035.1, on the reverse strand, counting down.
CGGATAATTTGTTCATTTCTGACCTCCAACTAAGAAAATGTCTGAAATTTGGTAAGGTCGCCTTCAGGATATGACATCAAATCAACATGGCCGCTCACACCATCAACAGAACATAAAAGATCAATTTATTACTTTAAACGAGTTTTTAAGAGTTTAAAATTTACTTTAGATCAACCGACAAGGCCATATTTCTTTGGTTGAATTTATAACGTTATCCAAGCAGTTCGCTCTTTTCACATCATGAATACCTGCCTAGCTTCTTGCTACCAAAACATGCACTTTCTTGGCTGCATCCATGCGTTGTTGGAGCCAAACTTCAGACTTCCCGCTTCCTTGTCGAATGCAGCATCATACTCTGGGGTGACATCTGAAAGGAAAAACCGGATTAAATGTCTGGAGAAACCTTCGAGTCTGCATGATCCAATTCTTCTTCTTCTTCTTCTTCTGGCTTTAATCCCACTAGGTGGGGTCGCCGGTGCGGGTGACTCTTCTCCAGGCCATTCTATCGCACGCATCCTCTTCCGTCTTTCCTACTACCCTTAAATCCTCCTTCACACAATCCTCCCACCGCCTTCTTGGTCTACCACGCCTCCTTTCTCCAACTACTAACTTTCTCACTCTCTTCCCAACGTAGCCTTCATCCCTTCTTACTACGTGACCCAGCCATCTCAGTCTTGCCATTCTCAGCTGCACACCCATCTCTCCTACCTTCACTGTAGCCCTTATCTCTTCATTCCTGATTCTGTCCATCCTTGTCTTTCCGAGAGAAAATCTCAACATTTTCATTTCCGCTACTTCCATTTTCCTTTCCTGGCGTCTTGTCACCGCCACAGTTTCCATCCCATACAGTGTCTACATGATCCAATTAAACAATCTAAACTAGCTATCATGCGCTAAGAGTCGTTTAAATAATCCTGAACATCCAGTAGATTTTTGGATCAGGATGCCAAGAGGAATTGAATTGAATTTCTACGTGATTCGTACCGCCATATAAAGTTTTGCTAACAAACTACCAGCAAAACAGTACATTTCATTCCTTTTAAGCACTTGTACTGTGATGCGCTGCTGAAACCAGTGTGGTTCAACTTCACTGGATTAATAAAAGGATTTTTATCCCGAACTACAGGGCTCTCTGAAGGAGAGGACGCTGCTGAATCTGGAAAAATATGTGATCAGGGATGTAAGTGATGATCTCTTAAGTGTGTTTAATGAGGTGTAGATGTTAATTGAAGGTCTTGGTATATTTCCATAGGTGATAGTCTGAATCATGGATCATTAATCTTAGTGTAATTGTTCTTCCTGATTAGCTTAAAGTATTGTTTCTCTTTCTCTCTCTCTCTCTCTCTCTCTCTCTCTCTCTCTCTCTCTCCTTACCTCCATCTGATTTAGCCTCGAATTCCCGTGATGCTGACCCGCATAAAAGAAGTTGCGAAGGTCTTCCTGGCCACCAACAGTGATTACAAATACACCGAGGCAAGTGTCTCGTGGTTCGGATTACTTTGTAGGATCAGCTTCTTACTGTCCATATATATCAGCACCCTTACTCATACATTTGTCTACAACCAATTAAATAATGTCATGTCTTTTCCTTTTTCTAACCAGGCCATCATGAAGTATATGTTAGATTTTCCACCTGATTCAAAGGTGCGTAATCGATTTATTTGAACAATTTCTTCAATGTGAATGCCTCTGTTAATGGACATTTTCACTTAGGGGTGTACTCACTTTTGTTGCCAGCGGTTTAGACATTATTGTCTGTGTGTTGAGTTATTTTGAGGGGACAGTAAATTTACACTGTTACACAAGCTGTACACTCACTACTTTACATTGTAGCAAAGTGTCATTTCTTCAGTGTTGTCCCATGAAAAGATATCATCAAATATTTACACACATAGGGGCGCACGGTGGCTTAGTGGTTAGTGGTTTCCTCCGGGTACTCCGGTTTTCTCCCCCAGTCCAAAGACATGCATATTAGGCTGATTGGCGTGTCTACAGTGTCCGTAGTGTATGAATGGGTGTGTGAGTGTGTATGTGATTGTGCCCTGTGATGGACTGGCACCCTGTCCAGGGTGTACCCCGCCTTGTGCCCGATGCCTCCTGGGATAGGCTCCAGGTTCCCCGTCACACTGAAAAGGAGTAAGCAGTTGAAGATGGATGGATGGATTTACACACATGTGAGGGGTGTACTTACTTTTGTGAGATACTGTACATGAACAAAACCTCATGAATGCTGTAATATTATATAGGCAGCCATCTTGGACAACCACGTTTCCGTCATCAATCTGAACAACATTGTATGTATTATTGTTGGGAATTCCGGCTCTTTTCAGTGAATCAGTTCACTAAGAGTCGACTCTTTTGGCTCCCAAAAGGCTCATCATTGTTTTTCTGAAAAGGCATTCTGACCAGGGAATAAATGTAACGTAGGGGATATATTGAAACGTAAACATGGCCACAGAGTATTCTCATGTGCTGAAGAAAAGATGAAGAAGACAAAAAATAACATCACCATGACCTTGACCAGGATAAAGCTTATACTGAAGATGAATCAATTCTAGCTAATAAACAGATCAGATGTAGAAAAGATGTTTCATTTTGATGAAGCTACTCTGCAAGAATAGTACCACTATCTATATCAAACAAAGAAAAAACAAAACAAAAGGAAAGGCCGACTGCATAGACGAAAATCGTAGAGATACCAGAAATAAATGAGATTTCAAAAAGTGTGTAAAATTAAACAGTGGTGTTTGTAAGTTCTGTAAGGCAGTGGTTTTCAAAATGGGGGCCGCCAGGGGGCCTGAACAATTTGGTGTGAAAAATAAATTCTCACTCTCAGACAACCACATACACACACTCACACACCCACACACACCACACACACAGACACACACACCACAAACCCACACCACACAATCAATTCCTAATGTAATGTAAAGATGTAATTATTAATTAAAACGGGGATATATTTAGAAGTCTGTATTTTTAATGTGTTTTAAAGACATCTTGCAAAAGGGGGGTGTCAGTCAAATGTTAATGCCATTTGGGGGGCCTCGCCCTGGATAAGTTTGGGAACCCCTGCTGTAAGGCATCACAAATAATACAAATTTTCAATGACCACAAATAATACCAAACAATACAACAAGCATTAAAAAATAAAAAATAAAAAAGTCTTTATGTCACTATAGGATAAATTATTGTAGATACACGGACATGCAGTTTTCTAAGGACATTGGCTGGTAGGTTGTTCCGGGATTCTTGGAGAACCTTGGTCTGTTCTTCTGTCTCTATCACAGATTTTATATTTTTTATTTAGTAGAAATGCAGTCCTGTATGTAATATAACACATTACATGACAATATACAAACTCTGTAATATTATATTTAAAAAAAGGAAAACTATTGTCTATTTTAGAATCACGAATGAACTAGGCACAAAATTGTATATTAAAAACAGAAGGTTCATAAGACTTCATCATATCTTTTTTTTTTTTTTGTATATACTCAAATATTTTGTTGAGTAAAATTAGGAGGAAATGCTTAAAAAAAAAACCCCACCAGTGCATCACTCATTTGAATCAGAGTTGTAATGGAGAGTTGGACAATCGGCAGCTATTTGACACTGTTATGTTCAAATTAAACGTGTAAATGTGTCTTCAACAAGAACCAAGTGAGTAGAAATGTAGCTGCTGAGATAGTGTACCAGTATACGTATTATATTCTCTTTATATATGAACCTAGTGGATTTGGTGAATATAATATTGGCTGTTTATATTCCTTGTAGTACCCAGAAAAGCCATGGCGGTTGTTTTTTGACCTGGTGGTAGTGGATACACGGAAGCCGCTGTTTTTTGCTGGGGGGACGGTGCTGAGACAGGTGGACACGGTACGACTTCTCTTCCAGACTTCTCCTCCTGTGTGTGTGCTACGTTAAAAAGGAAGCTGCGGAAAATGACCTTTAACAAAATATGTGTGTGTGTCAGAACTCCGGGAAGCTGAAGATAGGAACGTACACAGGAGACCTGAAGCACGACACGGTCTACTCTGGAGGTAGGAAAAGTTCTTTATCGAGTTTCTATTACTAGTGTCTCTGAGACTGACAGGGTTGCCAGATCTGCACGTGATCATACATAATATAAAACTCCAACACTATGACGGGTTTTCCAAGGTTAAAAATGTCACGCACCCCGCCTTGTGCCCGATGCTTCCTGGGATAGGCTCCAGGTTCCCCGTGACCCTGAAAGGGAGTAAGCGGTTGACGATGGATGGATGGATGGAAAATGTCACGCATGTTTGGTTTTTATATTTGATCCTATGTGATGTTCCTATGTCAGGTTCCTCAGATATCATCTGTGACTTGCTGGACGTGAAGGGGAAAGAGATCCTCTACGTGGGAGACCACATATTCGGGGACATTCTGAAGTCTAAGAAGCGTCAGGGTTGGAAAACCTTCCTGGTGATACCTGAGCTGATCAAGGAGCTCCAGGTGTGGACGGACAGACATGGTGAGAGCCCATGTGGTAGTCCGCACATGCAAGAAAGTTTATTTGTCATTAACAGTTGTCAGTTTTATTCAATATTAGCAATGCTAGCACGGAAGGAAAGCACTGCATTAATTACAACCAACCTACTTTTAAATTAATAATTTAAAAATTGTAGTTTATTTTTTTTATACCACTGCATTTTTCAGACAATGTTTTATATAAAACAGAAACCACAAATATCATCACACTAAAATGGTCTGTTTGAGGGCTTGGAGGTCAATTGTATATTTGATTGAGTTATAAAGGAACTGTGTATGCTCTCTGCAGAAATGTTTGAGGAGCTGAGGCAGCTTGATATTTACCTCGCCGAGCTACACAAGTGAGTATGACTTGGTCAGTGTGTTTGCGTCCATACCATATGTAACAGTATGAAGTGCTGATGCACAACCTGACCAGCAGATGGCAGAGACGTCTACCATGCACACTGAGTGACTCATCTCCTCCTTACTCTCATTCCAGGGATTCTGCCTTCGGAGGTGGATCAGATGTTAATCTCATCCAGAACAAGGTTAAGGTGAGTCCTGCATCGTTTACATACTGTATGTCATCCATACCATCAGTTTAGTGTGGATGGTTTCAGACTTTAAGTGTTTATGATGCTGCATGTGTGTGTGTGTGTGTGTGTGATCTTCAGATGGTGACGTATGGGATGGAGTTGTGTTATGGAAAGATGGGAAGTTTGCTACGCAGTGGCTCCACAAAAACCCTGTTTGCCAGCCAGCTTCTGAGATACGCCGATCTGTACGCTGCGTCCTGCGTCAACCTGCTGTACTATCCACTCAGCTACCTGTTCAGGGCGCCCTTCGTAGTGGTAATCAATAATATTGATGATGATGATAATAATATAAAAAGAATCTTCCAATGCTGTTACACTATATTCTAGTCTGGTTCAATGGACAAATAGATCATATTCCACAATTTTGGCTGCATTTTATTAAACGTATCGTTGTCTCTACTATGGTGTATTTATAATATAGCATTTCATAATGTATTCCATTTTTATTTGATCTTTATGGCAAAGAGAACTGAACAGAATACGGTAAGAAACAACCATTAATTAATTAATGAATCAAACAATTAATTAACGAATTAATCAATCAATCAATCAATTAATTAAAGATCACAAATACCTTCTTTTTTTATTAAAATAGAGTGCATATTGAATCTTGCATGATAGAGAACTAGAGCAACTTTCATTCATTAAACAGTTCAAAAAAAAGGAAAAAGAATTTGTTAAAATAAATATATATATATATATATATATATATATATATATATATATATATTTAACTTTTATGTTTCGTTGTGTAACCAAGTGGAAATACTTGTACTTTCAAAACACTCATATATTTATATTTTAGCTTGTGAAATACAGTCATCATACACACTTAAAAATAAAGGTTCTTCAGTGGTTCTTTACAGCACCATAGGTTCTACAAAGAACCTTCTCCTTGTATAGGGTTCTTGAATTGTTTGGCTCTTTGGAGATTAAAGAAGTTCTTTATGGTTCATTATAGGTTCTTCAGAGCAGTGTATTGGTTCTTCAAGGTATCATCACTTAACAGGTTAACATGAAGCCTATAAAGTTCTATGTGGGATTGGAAAAGGTTCTCCTGGCATTACTCTTAAGAACCTAGTTTGGTTCCTTAAAGCACTAACTAAAGGGTTTTTTTTTTGTTTTTTTGAGAACTTGATGATAACATGTTTCCTTGTCGCACTGCTATGAAGAACCATTTGTGGGTTCTATAAAGACGGGCCACCGGAGCAACAGCTGCCATTTGTCCCAGCTCTTCAGGCAATAACAGACAGGTCTGAAAAACCAGTTGGAAAACCAGTTAGTTCAGTTTGGGAGGTGGGCATTTCATCTAAAGGAGTTCTCTTTGGTGCTCACTAGTGCTTAATAAACGTGTGTTCAGTCAGTATCGCTAACGTTTCAATATTTTAAGTGACGTATTCACATATCCTGTATTCTGAATCGATTAATGGGACATTCATCAAATTACATGGAAATTGATTCGCTGGAAAAATGTTGAGCGAAACAGACAGTGACAGACATCCTGTCGCGGAACATGAACATGTCTTTGATTTTTAAAGCAGATTTTAGAACTAGTCTAATCTTACTTTGTGAACGAAACTTTTGCTACCCGAGGAGATTAATGCAAAATGATGGGCGTGAGGTCGAAACAGACTACACTAATGTTCATTTAAAGGTGTCTTGTGCCCTGTTATTGTTTAATAATCACACCCTGGCTCTGTAAGAAAATATATAGTCAGTCTGTATACATGTTTTCTTTTAATAGACAAATGAGAGACGTACCTCTTCTCTCAGACACAAAAAATTGCCCCACCACTTTTAGAGTAATGGTGCCACCCCTGTTATAAAGCACCAGTGAATAGATGGTTCTATAAAGAACTTGAGAGTAAAAGGTTCTTTGTGCAACTTAAACGGGTTCTCCTATGGCATCAGGCTGAAAAAAAATCCTTTCTGGTTCTGATTAGAACCTTTATTTTTTAAAGCGTGTAGACATTTTGAATGTTTAGACTGCGTAGACTGATTGTGTATTATTCGCTCTTTCAGATGCCACATGAGTCGGCTGCGGACCCTCACACCAAAGACCTGTCTGTCCCGGATCTCTCAGCCATCCTCCGAAACACATCCATCAAGGTGGGATACAGTACACTATATTCACCTCTAAACGACCAAACATTCAATTGTGAGATTTAATTCTTCGTCCCAGTTCTATATTAATCTGCTGTTTCTCTGCCTGAACAGAGGCGGTGTCCGTGTGACGGTGAGAACTGCGGGCTGGAGAACTGCGAACAGAACAGGAGAACGCAGCCATGACTGTGGAGATGTGAGCGTCTGAATGCCTGTACGCTGATTTTTATTACTTTTTTATTACTTTGGCTTAGAATTGACTGTTAAACCCAGAGAACCTACGCAATATACTGCACTCCTACCTTATAGGAATACTTCACATGAAAATGCCAGTTTTGCTAATTAAACGTAATTATTCCTGAGCGAACTTGCTGTAACCGACTGTTGGACATTATTAAAGATGAGCCGTGCTGTTGGATGAACTATTCCTCGGAGCTCTTTAAATGATATTTGTACCGTAATTTGTCTGCTCGAAAGTGAAGATTTGAACCCATTGACGAGCAAAACATTTAAAATGTCACCTGACGGACAGAATTGGATTAGCTATCTATAACAGCACGGCTCACGGTGATTCGTTGGTGCTGACAATTTCTTAGTTGTTAATGAAGGATATTAGAATTTTTTTAATAATAAAAAAAAAAAAACTAAAACGAAAAACAAACATAAAACAAAAGAACGGAGCGTGTCATGTTTTCCGAGAAAAACCATGAAAGCACAAAGTCCTCAGTCCTTGTGCTGGAAAAACCTACAGACTGTTACGCAGCATTGTAACAAAGCACCGACACTGGAGACTCCTTCCGTGGACGTTAAACGAACATCCTCTAACAGAAACCCTCTCCATATCATTGTCACCATGTTGAGCACATTAATATCACTTGCACTGATTCGTATTCAAAGAAAAATTACGCAACACCGTCTGAACAATCACCAATATAAAAACACAGTGGAAACCAGACAAAACAATCAACAATAACAACATTTCTCTCAGATGTGCGTGTAAATTAGTGAAAAAAAGACGCCGTGCAAGTCAAATTCAACGTCGCATTAAGCTCTATATTCAGAAATGTCCGGATTTCGTCAAAAGGTGTCAAAAAGCTCCAAAGTAGGACGTTCATGTCGAATTGCTTCGTAATAACAATCGTATATGAATGTAGACGTCTTGCTTGCTAAAGTCAACACCATTGCGGATTTAGCTTGCGGTAAAGTGCCATGTTCTGTGATTAGGTTCTGTTTTTTTGAACAACATTTACTCTCATGAAAAAAAGGGTACTATTCCTAGTGAATGGAATGTTCATCAACACTGCAGCATAGAAGTCCTAATACTACTGTATATCACACTCATAATATTCCCATCGTATATCGTATATTTAATCCAGTACTTAACTTTAAAACAGCATTCTTCATACTGAGGATTGAAGATCAGCACCGTGACACTTAAGCCACTTATCTCAGGTTCAGGTGGTTATTAGGTGAAGGTGGTGTGTGAGAGCAGGGAAGTGTTTATGAAGCCCTGCTTTACGAACATGAAGATTTACTTGCCTGCGTGCATACCACAGACACTCGTACATGTATATAACTCAAAGACACACCCATCAAAGGTTTCTGAATAGATGTCTCTAGCTAGTGTTAGAGGTGTCGATTTAGAGTTGATGTTTATTAAATACATTTATAAATAGGATTGAAAGATCCTGCCAGAAATCTAACAAAAGGGTGTGTGTGTGAGATATATATATATATATACAGTATATATATATATTCCTTTAAAAGGATATGCATAGGCTCAAAGACTCACCCACAGACAGCTGCTCTTAACTACTTACATAGATTCAACATTCCTAAAGCTACGCCTTTTATGGTCTATAATCGGATAAACCTGCCCACTGCTTGTAAACATATTTGAAAGGCATTATATAAATTAATTATTGTTGTTGTTTCTTGTTATTATTATTACTCCTAAGAAGAGTCTCAGGAGTTTTTTTTCATACATCATATAATCTTATATATTAAAACAATGTTATGTCTTTTATTGAAAGTAACTCTATTGTGTGTTTTTACTTCGTTTGTTGCCTGTTAATTTTTTTTCCTTCTGGAAATGATTATATTATATTATATTTGAAAAGCATTATATCCAGAGTTTAATAAAAACGTGTTTCGATCCTATTAGATTTTTCAAATGGCACATCGTTTCTCTTCAAATTGATACATATATACACACACACACACATCTATATATATATATATATACACAGTATATATATATAGAGATTACTTATGTTTAAAATCTACTAATAAAACAAGATTTTTGGAAAAAGAAAACTTTTAATTTTATCACTACACCAATTCCAGTGCAAAAAAAATCCAACTAATTAATTAAACCTTTTTTTTTTTTTTTACACTTAATTGAATACAATGACCAAGTGAAGCAAAATTGTGCCCATAAATTGTACTGTAATTGTTGTTATGTTTTCTTGGTGTCATAACTGACTCAACCCTTAGCTTTTATAAACCGATAAATTCCATAGTCAGCTTAGGATTTCTGAGCTAAAAACCTATTCTTAGTTTGAAAAAAATATTAGAGATAATTATTCATGCTCTTTTATGACCTCTAGATTGGACTAATGCAATTCTCTCTATGCAGGACTCTGTCAATGGAAACTATCTTGCCTACAGATTGTCTACGGACTGGCAAAAATAAATGGGGTGGGGGCTCTATAACGCCTGTATCATCTCTTCACTGGCTGCCAGTTCAATTAATTGATTTTAAGATTCTGTTATTTGTTTTAAAGCGGTATGGGACGGGTGTGGATCAGGTGGTAGAGCGGGCTGTCCACTAATCGTAGGGTTGGCGGTTCGAATTCCCGGCCCACATGACTCCACATGCTGAAGTGTCCTTGGGCCAGACACTGAACCCCACGTTTCTCCCGATGGCAAGTTAGCGCCTTGCATGGCAGCGACGTTACTATGTATATACGCTGTATAAATAAACTGAGCTGCGTGTTTCTAGTAATTTAGTCCAATCAAGTTTCAAATATTAGAAATGAGAAATCTTAGACAGACAAAAAATCAAATAAATGAATATATCTGATATTACTATCATGCTGGAGAACTGATTAAAGTTATAAAATCACACACTTTCTCCATTAAACTGTCCACTACAAAGTTGCGGGTATTCTGCGGCCTCTTCCATGATTGATTTAAATCCTTGTTTTATTTATGTGCTGTTGATTAATTTACTGAGCAGTCATGTCTCATTCAGATGAATTTTTACTTTTAGTCTCGGTTACAGAAACCCATTCACTGCTAAATCTTATTATTATTATTACATTTATTACGGTATGACACGTATGTCATGCTACATAATTAATGAAAAACATGTAGATATTTCCAGTATTTCTTCTTTCCTTGCACACTTTAAAAAAAAAAAGAATTTTATTTTAAAACCTTGTGTATGTAGTGTACGAGATTTTTTTTTTTTAAATAAAAGTATAACGTATATTATTTACCTGTAGAAGCAAAAAAATTTAAACTTTTCTGGATGTAATTCTGCTGTAAGATTAAAAAGGTAAGGAAATGACGCTGAGCCTAAAAGTGTATCTTTGGGTGTTTATAAAAATAAAAATCAAATAAATAAATACAAATCTACTTGTAAATGAACACACACCAGATATTTAGCCATAACGGGATATTTTAAAAAGTAAGAGGCTGTAAAATAAATAAATAAACAAACAAACAAACAAACTCGGTAGTAAAACAGTAGTAGACAGTGCCAGGATGTATAAATTGAAAACAGCAACCTTTGTCAGTTTTGCCGAGATTTGAGATTATGAGAAGAGTGAGATTATTTTCTGAAACGTAACGCTTTCACACATGCATCGCGACATTAAATGGCTGTAATAATCTATCAATACGCTTATCAGTATCACCATTATCAGTGTGTTTGGTATAGTGTCCTACCCAACATCTTTTACACACACACACACACACACACTCATCCATTCCTCACATTCCACAATTTCCCAGCAGCCATCTCAAACACGCCCCAACAAGCTGCATTCTTTCCCAAGGTGGCCGAGGGTGTTGCGTTCCCTCCCCTCGCCTCTTTCCCACCCTCCCTTCAGTCCTATAGATAAACCAAGTTAACATTTAACCTGACACATATTCTATAACCTCGCTGGGCTACAATCCTGTTCTCGTTTACACTGCATCTTCTACACGGCATCTCGGATAGTACAGAATTCATGAATTTCAGCTCCACGATTTAAACGAAATATTATATATAAATGTTTTGTTTTTTTCATTTTTGAAACGATGAGAGTGAAACGAAAATCTTTAACCTGCAACATGAACTACAGAGAGTGAAAATGTCCTGCTAACCCGTTGTTCTCAATAGCTCCTTCTACTCATGCCATTTTGTGACGCTTTTTTGTTGTTGTTGTTGCAATATACAATCCGAAGTAATTCAAAGTTTGACTCATTTCGTTTCATTTCATTTGACAATTGTATTAGAATATTCCCATAACAGTAACTACATCTACAGCTATGGAAGTGTGAGCTTTACCCTGGGACAATAACGCTGAACACAGACAGAAATTGCTTCTTAAATCTTAATTTAAAGAACATTTAACTAGAAAGTTCTCTCTCCAAATTCAGACGCCATGTCCCGAACACTTGATTATTCTCTCCAGATGTGCAGCATTTGTTGAAAACGTTTTTGCAACCCCCCCCCCCCCCCCAAAAAAAAGCCCATGACTTTACAATGCAAACTTAAATTGTCATATGACCCGACATATAAAAGAAAATACTTTGCAAGTGAGTACGAGGAATTGATTATTATTTTTTTAGCAATCGTGTTCATTACTTTTTCACCTAAAAGTTTCATTTTGATTTGAATAGTGATGGTGAGGCTTCTTTTAGTCTTTTTAGAGTCTGTTTCAACACCTTCTTGTGTTTCACTACAACTCCTTTACATTCATAAAGATAACGATCATAAAAAAAATAATAATAAGTGGAAGGACGCTGTCTAGGCATCTGACAGCATGCTGCAGAACGACGTTCCAAACTAACCACTCCTCTTTTCTCTTTAAATGCACGCCAATAAAATGAAATATGCATGAAAGTAGGCTTAGTCCATGAGTAATGCAGAATATCCTATAAGAGGGCTACATAATACATCATTTAATAATAATAATAATAATAATAATGCTTCATTTATTTAGTATTTAATAGTTTACAAGTGATTGCAATATTCAAAACAAAACCATGAAATTGTGTCAGAGGTTTTAGATGATTTGTGTTACGGTCATTATCAATAGGTCATTTTGGTCAGACTAATGTTTACTCGTGTTTAAATTTGATTCGTCAGAGATTCATGGAATTGTTTTAATATATTGCACCTAGGACAAAAAAAAATAAAATCACTAACGTTCTCTGAATAAAATAAACGATACAAGACTCTTCATTTCATCAAATCCAAAACGTCTCACAGTTAAAGGATGGGGCATGTACAGACCTGGCACACTTTTTTAATAGATATACCGCCTGTAGCACTTTCTCACACACACACACACACACACACACACTTCAGGGTATATAGTTTAAGCAGACGGGAGCGCATAGAGGCAGTCAGCGATGCAGAGAGAGGCATTTGGCAGTCCCGGGCCGGGTCCTCATCCCCTCCCCCATCACTTCGCACAAGTGGACTGCTCTAACCACATTCCTCTCAAAACACTCACCCTACCCACCACCACAACAGGATATCTCTCTCTCTCTCACACACACACACCTCTACCTCTGCTCTTTTCGAGGGTACCAACAAACACCACACATCAACCATATAACCATCCAAACCAATTATACCATCTATATAACCATTGAAAAAAAAAAAAAAATATATATATATATATATATCCCCCAACCAATCTTCACAATATTACAAGATACCCCCCCCACCAAGTGTTACTGATAATACCGTTTAAAACATTTTGATAGATAGCATTACTGATCATCAGCACATGCCTTGTCCAATCCTTTATATAAAAAAGAAAAAAAAAAAACAGATACTTGAATGAACAAGTTCACACTTTTATTAATTCACAGAGCAGAACTACAGGAAACGCATCACAGCTCTGCTATACTAAACTTCCTGCAGGTGGTCAGCTGAACGCGGCCGGAGGTTAAATGCTATGACAATACTATTGCACTGCTAGAATGGATGGTACAGTAGTGCAACATCGTCAGAGCAGCTGACCTCAGCACATCAGCATGTGCACATGGATGGAGGACGGCCATCTTCCCGGGCACAGTTCCCAATTTTCTGATGACTACAGCCCCCCCCATAGATACTTGATTCAGCACATAAGTATGTACACACAAACAAAACCCAAAAAAAACAGGAATCTCACACGAGTCAAGATAATCAGCATAAAGAATAAAATTTTAATATTAATACATGCTGTTTGTGTGTGTGTGTGTGTGGGGGGGGAGGGGGGGGGGGTGGGGGAATGGGAATACCCCCACCACAACTAGTGACTGTAAATGATCTTGTTATTCCAATATTTAAAAAAATAACCAAATAAACCCTATTCTCTCAGTTTTTACTTTAAATATTAGTAAGTCAAGTCTGCTTTTTAAAACAACTTTGTACTCGTAGCTTTTCAGCACTGCATTACGATGAGAGAAAAAAAAAAAACGTAGCAGTTACTCGGCGTAAATGTCGATCTAAATTTAGATTAAACTCCGGTAGACTTTGAGGAGCTTTGCGTTTGTCACACAAGTAAAGCATTCGAAATTAAAATCACGAAATAGAAACAAACACAAACGAATAAACGAACGAACGAACGAACGAACCGAGCTGCAATCGATCTGGTGTGGAAGCTTTTCCTTTCGTGTCTTGTCCGCTTTCCAGATGACAGATTGCAGGTAAATTAAAGATTAAGTTTAAACTCCAGTAAACTTTCACGTCCTCGTTTCAGTCTCCAAAAGAAAAAAAAAATGCTGTGGTGTGTTTCTAATAAATAAATAAATAAATAAATAACAAATTCAATAAAACAAAGCTTACAGAGTGAATACAGCGTGCCCAAAGGTGAGGAATATTGCCATTAATTTGGTATAAATGTTGTTTTTTTTTTAGTGCCCAGTCCACTTTAAAAGTTTACAGATTATAAATGTTAAGTTAAGATAAAAACGTTTGCACTTTTCACCCAAACAAGCACTCGGCATTCAAATTGTGGAAAAGAAATGAATAAACGAATCAAAAGCTGAGGCATGCTGCGATCCATTACAGGAGCTTTTTCTTTTGGGTCCCTTTTATAGATTGTAGATTATAAATGAAATGAAGGTTAAACTTCGAGGAGTTTTGCGCTTTTCACCCAAGCAAGCGTTTAATATCCAAATAGAAAACAAATAAATAGGTTAAATAACCGGTTTAAACTCTTCGGTACACTAATCATTCTGGTAGAAAGGCTTTTGCTTTTAAGTCACGTCCACTTTGAATTACAGATCACAAACGAATTAAAAAAGTTAAAACTTTAAAACTCCAGTAAACTTTCATCAAGCACTCGACATTAAAACGGAGAAACCCCGCCCCCACACATTATTTTAATGGTTATATAAATGCACCCAAGTTTTTTAATTAAACAGAGTACAAAAGCTTTTTCTTTGGTGTCAAATCCATTTTATATATTAGCCCAGAATTTACAGTAAATTAACATTAAACTACAGTAAATTAAGATTAAACTACAGTAAACACAGTAAATTAAGATTAAACTACATTAAACTACAGTAAATTAAGATTAAACTACAGTAAACACAGTAAACTACAGTAAACTATGATTAAAGTACAGTAAACACAGTAAACTAAGACTAAACTACAGTAAACTACAGTAAATTAAGATTAAACTATGATTAAACTACAGTAAACTACCATAAATTAAGATTAAACTACATTAAACTACAGCAAATACAGTAAACTACAGTAAATTAAGATTAAACTACAAGAAACCTGGAGATGTTTTGCATGTGTTCAATATTCAGACGGCAACACATTATTCAATGACGTTTAGGTACACTAATAAATAGCTAGAAAAGTAGTTTTCTTTTGTGTCAAATCCACTATGTAGATTATAAGTAAATTAAATAATGTAATTTTTCACCCAAACAAGCACTCAATAATAATAATAATAATATTAATAATAATATTAATAATAATAATAATTAATAATAATCTTGACGGAAGAATAAAAATCTAAGATACACTAATCAATTAGGTGTAAAAAAAAAAAATCCCCTTTTGTGTCAGACTTTATAGATTATATAACAAATAAAAGGAATATTAACTTCATTCAACTTCAAGTGTTTGATATACAAATGACGATTTCTTATTCAAAAGTTTTGGTACACCAAGCAATTTAAGTCAGTTGTAAGCTTTTTATTTAGTGTCAAATCCGCTACGATGCAGATTATAGATCGAACATTTAAGAACGTTCTCTTAAAAACCATTTTCACCCGCTCAAGCACTCAATATTCAAATGACGCTAAATGAACGAATAAAGAAGCGTTTTCTTTACACGTCGAGGACACTTTTTTTCCCCCCCCACGAGAAGTTACGAACAAAAAAACGAGTAAAGATGAAACTTTCGGTACTTCCATACGCAAACGTTAAAGAGGTATAAAAACTTAATTTACCAAACATAGGAAAGAACTCAACAGTATAAGCATAACCACAAGACACGAGAGTGTAAGAGCTCGGGACCTGACAGGTGCCCCCCCCCATATCTACTTCTGTCCCTCACTGTACTTCCACGTGCTCGACCGTGTCAAAGCACACAGAGGTGAAAGGTCACGGCAATATGGACGACTTGGAGGTCTCTGATCTTCCAGCCAATGCCCTTTTAATATTGCACTGCTCCTCTGGACACTCACAGTAGTACAACAGAAAAAGGGCAACGGCCGAAGACAGGGCTCGTGCTTCGGGGCCCCCGCCGTTTCTCCAGCCAATCCTGTAACTCCGTGCTGTCGCGAGCCAATGGACTCTCAGCGGTTTACATTCCTGAGCAGCTCTGAGAAGGAGGAGGAGCAGTCAAGAGGCACAAACACGAGTGCTGTAACTTTCGAACATATTTCAACTCGATACACATGACACGCAAATAAAACTCGTGTAAAAGCGTGCACACGTCTTTTACAAACAAACCACGCATGCAGAATAAACAGCTCCATTATTTAAAAAAAAAAATCATCATCATCATCATTATTAGAAACATTTCTACAACATTTCTCAACCTTTAAACTAAAAATATTCATCCAGCTCGAAGGATCGTTGCCATTTTTTTTCATTATAATCTCAAGATGATCTTCGGATGTCCACCAACCCGAGCCTTGAAAAACTACCCACAACGTCTGTGGTTAATTTTAGAGAGAGTTGGGCAACACTTTCACATCCTCGTTTCTCTCTCTCTCTCTCTCTCTCCCCCCCACGAGAAAAAAAAAATCCACTTACTTTAAAACAAAACATCAGTAAAACGAAACAAAAATTAAAAAAAAAAAAAAAAAATCAACGTGTCACAGTGTAAAGGATTGTCTGAAAGAAATCCAAGATCCTCCCCTTACTTCACAGGTCAGAGATTATATTCATATCAAACGAATGCGTGTTATTCCAGTGCGGTAGGAATTGAGATTATACTCTATAACTATATTATTAGAATGGAACAATTCATGAGCAGATTTGTAGTGTGCTCGGTCATTAATTAGACAGAGAGGTGTTTCTATTTATTTATTTATTTATTATTATTATAATAATATAATTAAAATATATTCATTTGATATTGAGAAGTCCATGCATACAGAAGCTAATTTTAGTATTAAATTAAACAAATCAATTTCTCTCAGCAAGACAGAAACAAAGATCAGATCAGAAACATTCTTGAGCAGATTATTTTAGAGATAAAGCCTTACCTGATCACAACACCTCTACAAATACACAGATTTTTCGTCCCCTTGTATATTATTATTATGATTATTATGATTATTATTTTAACATGCAATACGCACCAAATAAAAGCATCTATTTTTTGTTTAAAGGGAAAAACTCCATGCACGTCTAAGTGACCTGTTTTTCGAGCAGATTTGTTTTGGGATGCGTACCGAGTGGGGTTTAGAAGCATGGTCCCGCCATTCCTGCTCCAAAAAAAACAAAAAGAACCGTGTACCGTGCTCGCGCACATAGGGCCAAGTGAATTCTCCCTCCCTCCTTCCCACACACCCTCCTAAAACACTGTCATGAATGATAGGCTGCCTAACTAGGGAGGGACACGACCGCGGCCCCGTCCCAAACCGTACACTTCCGTACTAACTGAAACGCCACCGGAAACACCCCATGAGCGCCCCCGAAACCGCGTACTAACCTCTACTAAACTAGTATCTTCACAGCGTACACGTAAACACGGCTCTCTGATAAGCGTGTGATTTAGGACACGGCCTCGCTGTC
>JAFFST010051035.1:118219-129337 GCA_022414735.1 Noturus placidus | reverse complement strand
AAAAAAAAAAACTGTACACAGTCGTACCTTCAGGTAGGCCATAGTGAGCAGAGGCAGCAGGGTGAAGGGCACCAGGTACAGCAGAGCGGGCTGAGCCGCACGGTGAATCCGAGACGCCACGGTCGCAGTCAGCAGACCTGAGTGTGAGAGAGAGACAGAGAGAGACACACACAGAGTAAGCGAGACCTCTACGCAGTCCGTGGGATTAGCAGCGTCTACGCGGTCCGTGGGATTAGAAGCGTCTACGCGGTCCACGGGATTAGAAACGTCTACGCGGTCCACAGATTAGAAACGTCTACAGGGAAACGTCTACAGGATTAGAAACGTCTACACGGTCTACAGGATTAGAAACGTCTACAGGATTAGAAACGTCTACAGGATTAGAAACGTCTACAGGATTAGAAACGTCTACACAAGTCTACAGGATTAGAAACGTCTACACAGTCTATTATCATCACGTAGCTGAAAGACTATTTGCTTCGTCATAAAGCAGCTTTACAGAAACCTGCCTTCAGAAGCCTAGGGATCTGACAAGGAAGAAAATTCCTGTAATCCAAGTTTATCCTGCACTCATCCCAGGGCACATAAGGGACAATAAGCTCCTATCAAACATCCTTTGCTTGCTTCAGACCCAGAAAGCACAGAAAGTGTGTCAAAGACTCAACAAAAGGCTGGGACACTAACCGAGCGAGCTAGGAGCAAAATAAGTAAGTTAATAGGCAAGCACGTAAATCAAGTCAAATCAAATAAACATTCTTTGGGTCATTATTGTAAACAACTGTCTCTGTTGGTCATTAGTCCCTGTCTGCAGGATTACCACCCACCATCCAAACCCACATCTCATCTAACGCAGCACAGCTGTATCCTAACTCACCCACGAAGTAGCCGATGAGGGTGCAGTGGAAGTAGGAGACTCGCTGCATGCGCCCGGACATGTTGGCGGGGCTGGATGCTTCTCCGCTCGCCTGCTTTTTGTAATTGTCGTAGCGCAGCACGAAGCACAGCAGCAGTCCGGGCATGACTATGTCGCCGATGCCCAGCATGGAGAAATGGCTGCCCGTGGAGCTCGGGAAGACCAGCTTGCCTGGGAGCGAGAGGCGGGGCACGTCGCGGCCCATGCTGGGGCCCAGGTGCAGCTTACGGGAGATAACGTCCAGCGGGTTATCGGCCGGCTGCGTAGCTACCTTCACCATCACGTTACTGTTGAAGATGTACGCTGAGAAGAAGACCTGAGGAAGGACGGAGAGTCGGACGGTTAACTCGCACGCCGCGCCCAGACGTGTATGGCAACAAATCAGCGTATGGTGTGTTGTTCTTACCCAGAACACATCATATATGAGCAGACCAGACAGGAGCAGGCAGGACACCTTCAGACTGGGTAGTCTCACGAAGGCGATCATCGCCACACACAGACCCATCGCCAGTGCTGCACAGAGAAACACCATCATCACCACCGCCGCCACCCACAACACACAGAAAACATACGAGTCGGATCCGTCTCCTAAACCCTGACAGCAGGGCGTGTACACAGAAATCTGGAAGTGATGTAAAAGTATATTAGAACGTCATTACAGGGCGTAGCCATGTCTGAAGGGTCCGGGCTCCACTCCGAACACACACACATTTTACAATCGTAAAATAAAACACGTAACCAGGTGAAACAGAAGCCCCTTTGTTGACTCGGCACTTCTGAACAGCAAATGCTGCACGTCGTAAAGCGACTTATCGCAAACATCAGCTTGGTGTTCGCATACAGTACCTTGAAGTCGGCCATCGAGACACGGGACCTCAGGAACACCTGATCAACCGTTTTTGGGGGTTTTTTTTTTTCTTGCCAAAATGTTTGAGATCCTTAAAAGCATCCGACTTTTATAAACGAAAAACAGAATGTTGAGCTTGAACGGGTATTTTTTTGGTTATACACACACAAAAGCCTTTATATCTTCGGTTTTAACGTTTTAAACCTGCACACCTGTGTGTGCACGGTTACGCTGAATTACAAGCTTGAGGTAGTAGACGGTTCACCAAACTAGTGCAGAGGCTCTTCGGCAAGACCAAAGGCTTCCTTTTGTTTATTTACTTCTTTAGCTAAACAAACAAAAACGGAGGCGAAGGTTCCGTTTTTACTGCACAGCGACTCGTGATGTGGAAAACACGCCGCCGCACGACGATGATTACAGCAACGTGAGCCGGGAAAAAAAAGAAAGATGATTGAAGTACGAGATGACTGCTTAGAGTCTTATAACGTGAGGCTTTATCAGCATGTTGTGCACTTTCCAAAACACATCAGACTCTCAGTGAAAGACACACACACACACACACACACACACAGACCTACCGTCCATGAGGAGCCAGTGTCCTGTGAGCACCCAGATGAGGACGAGCATGACCGAGAGGGAGAAGGAGAGCAACTCCGCTAACGTGAAACGGCCACAGCAGCCAAATGAGATCCTGCACGTAAACACACACACACACACACACACACACACACACACACACACACACACAGAGTTACACAAATACTCCAAACAAACCTGGCTTACAGCTTAGCTAACAAAACATTGAGTTCACTTGGCTAGGAGATGATTTGAGGACGAGTTCCTAGGCGATGAGGTATACTTCTCGGTAATTCCTAATGAGTACCTGAGGAGCGTTCAGAAGGAGTACGCGGTACGCTGCACTCTCATTCTGCCGGTGGATATCGGATATTTACAATCAGCGTAAACAAACTGATTATTATTGTTTTTTATCTCTGAAAGTCTGTTACAAGATGAATCAGGACACTGTTGGGATTCTGTGTGTAGAGTATCATGACTCTGTTTAGCTGCTGGCGTGAGCAAGGCGACAGGAAAGGGGAGGGGTCTGACCTCTATAATAATCGGTACAGAGATAACAGGTTTGTAAACTTTATTTATTTATTTTTAAATATAGTAAAACACTGTCTACAATCGCCACGATAAAATTAGCACTTCTAAACCTAGCAGGTTGGGTAAAAAAAAAAAAAAAAGAAAGAAGAAAAGGAAAATATTTATGAAAACCTTAAAATTCTTTACACCCTGAGTGTCTACTTTACTTTCATATGATCCATTAACCTCTACTGTAGAGTGTGCATCACACATAATACAAATACTCTTTTTTTACACATTATATTATATTATATATATATATATATATATATACACCCAGTCATGTTACCAATTAACCTCCAACTGTTTCTTTTTGTACTAACACTTACTTGTCCAGCCTTTTGTTTCCCCGTCCTAACTTTTTTGAGACGTGTTGCGGCCATCAAATTTAAACTTCCTTTATTTTTTCCTTAAAATGGCACATGTCCCCAGTTTAACCATTTTCTACGTTCTATTGCTAACGTACGAGTTTTTATGTGATTTGGAAATCATTGCCTTCCGTTTTTATTTACATTTTACACAGCGTCCCAACTCTTTTGGAATTGGGGTTGTAACTTTGAACAAGATTCACGAAGCCTGCTAGTAGCCCGTTTCTTCTAGACCTACAGGTTTTAAGCTAAACTTTAACTTATCCTCACGGGTTTTTGTTATTAAACTGAAGGAACGAGTAGAATTGTTCAGCCGATATTTCCTTTAAACGTGGCGTGATTAAAAAGGCCGTTTCTATAGCAACCTGCATGGCACACCTGAAAATGCAGTTTCTATAGCAACCTGCATGGCACACCTGAAAATGCAGTTTCTATAGCAACCTGCATGGCATGATTAAAAAGGCTGTTTCTATAGCAGCCTGCATGGCACATCAGAAAATGCAGTTTCTATAGCAACTTGCACAGGACCTCTGAAAATATAGTGTGTAATGCGCTTACTAAATGACAAGTGAATGCTCAGAGATCATTTCATTGCAAAATCTTAACCCTAAATAGTTATCTTTCTCTCTCTCTCTCTCTCTCTTTTTTAGTTTTACACCAAATCTACTACACAAACAAAACATTTTGGTGCACGAAAGCCTTAACATGGCGAGCCGTTACACGAGAACCGGCCGCACAACAGTGAAGTGAAGAAACATCTGGACTGATCTTACTTGTTCTGCGGGGAGCAGGGTCGCGTCAGATACTGGCACATCGGCAACAGCAGGAACGCAAACGCTATAGTAGCCAGAACTGTGTGTGAGAGAGAGAGAGAGAGAGAGAGAGAGAGAGAGAGAGAATGAGAATAAATGGGTAAGTATCAAAGGGAAATATATAAAGGTGCATCTCAAAAAATAAAAAAAAGGTGCATCTTTTCCCCCCCGTAATTTAATTCAAAAAGTGGGATTTTCATACATTATAGATTCATTACACAAACTGAAATATTACAAGCCTTTCTTTGTTTTAATCTCAACGATCACAGCTTACATCTCACCGAAATCAAAGATCCAGCATCTCAAAATATTGAATGAAGAATTTATAATACAGAAATGTTGACCTGAGAAGAGCTTTAATCAGTGAATTAACTCAAAAACACCTGCAAAGGTTTCCTGAGGCTTGAATCTCTCAGTCTGGTCCAGTACACACACACACACACACACACACACGGGGAAGATGCTAGGAAATGTTGCATTTCATTTGGAAATCAAGAGTCTGAGATGCACTGGTGTGTGTGTGTGTGTGTGTGTAAAATAAAATAAAAGCGATTGAAATAGTTCAACACGACGAATGCTCCAAGCGGTTTCTGCAAATTCAACTGAAAATGCAACTTATAATGATTTCTCCAGTCTCAAAATTATTCACCCCCCTGAATAGAATCCCTCAAAACCGCACAAATATGCAGAGCTGGTGTTGTCTCAAGCACACCTGATACAAATAATCAAGGGCTTCATTAGTTGCACCAGGTGTGCTGGAGTTAGAACACATGAAACACCGGAACTGGTAAGGGGCAGAAAATGTATGAAATACCTGGACGGGGCAGAAAAAGGAAGCTATCAATGGCTGCAACCAGACTTCTGAGAAGGCAGGTTGTGAAAAACCCCTCGAGTGACTGCTGCACCAAGTCTTGCTGCAGGTCTTCAGCGAGCACAGTAAGGTGCGTACTAAACACAGAAGGCTTCCATTCCAGAACTCAAAGTCATATACCACTCCTGACCAAAAAGCACAAGAAAAGTCGCTCAAAATCGTAAATAATCCACAGAAGTTTTTGGATTCTGTTCAGTGGAGCGAACAGATTCTGGGATTCGATTCTGTGGAACTTTTCAGCACGATGGATCAGCGGGTATGTCTGCGGGTAAAAGTATGAAGAAAGAACACTGTACACAGTCAAGCCTGGTGGTGGCTCCATGATGCTCTGGGGCTGCTTTGCATCCTCTGGCACTGGAAACCTGCAGCGTGTAAAAGGTAAGATGGATTCACTGAAGAATCAAAAAGTCCTCGGAGAAAAGATCACGCCGTCTGTGAGGGAGCTGAAGCTTGGCCGACATTGGAGCTTCCAAGAGGACAATGATCCCAAACATACCTCAAATTCCACCAAGGCTTGGTTGCAGAAATCGTCCTGGAAGTTTCTACAGGGCCATCACAGTCACCTGACTTGAACCCAGTAGAAAATCTCTGGTGGGATTAGAAGGCGGTGATTGTAGCACGCAAACCCAAGAATATTACCGAACTGGAGGCCATTGCTCATGAGGAACCGGAGAAGATTCCTCAGGAACACTAAAAGAAGTTCTGCATCACATATGCAGCAGGACATAACAGAAAAAGGAGCTCTACTAAGTACTAAAGCTGCTTGCCATGAAGGGGTTGAATAATCGGGACTGGAGAAGTCATACATTGCATTTCCAGTTGAATTAAAAAAAAATAAAAGATTCGTTTTGATTGCAACTGTACACACACTTTCCATACCTGCAGTGCAGATGGTGAAAACCACCTGGACCGAATCGAAGAAGAAGAACATGACTAAGAGCGAGACAGATGCTCCGATTGGGAGGAACAGAGCCTGTGTGGAGTCGATGGTCTGAATACCTGAAAAACACACACACACACGATTATATATGCATAATACACGCATACTGTAACAGTTTAGCTAATGTCAACCTGACCCCTAAATAAACCTCATGGTACATTCTACAGTCAAATTACATCCAAGTAGCAGCAGGTTGCTAGGCTACACAGGTCTTTCTTGCAACACCAGTTCCAAATGACTTGACTAGGAAAGAGAGCGAGTGTAATGACACGGTAACAAAAACAAACAAAACCCTAACTGAAATCTTATCAAGGCTTCTATGTTAATCACATTTAGTACAGAAACCGAAGGGGAAAGTATACCAAAACATCCTGGAGCACACACCGTTTCTCCAAAGGGTCATTAATATCAGGTTTGTTTGGGTGTGTGCAGACATCATTGATAAGAAGAATATCTGACAGTACGGAATTTCGGCTTATCGGCACGAGATTTCTTTTATTAAGGTTTCATTTTAGTTAATGAGCTTTAGGTTAGGGTTAGAGTTAGGTGTTGTATAGCATTACTTAGCTGTATTATTATGTGTGTGTGTGTGTGTGTGTGTGTGCGCCTCACTGTTGTTGGAGTTGGTGTTGTTGAAAGAGTTGGTAGCTGTGGGATTTCCATCCTTGTCCTTCTCCTGGTTCTCACAGTCCATGTTTAACGACCTGGGCAAAAAAAAAAAAAAAAAAAAAAAACAACACGTCCACACACACACACACGGTCAGCACGCAGTCCCAGCACCATAACCAGTGCAAACCAGTATCACGCCAGTCGAGTACGAGTTTCACAGAAGCGTAAAAAAACTCGGGTGAAGAATTTTCTTCAGTAAAGAAAAACAAACAACGTGCTCTCCAACACCGGTCATGCATCCCCACATCCCTCTCGCCTTGTCTGCTCATCTCCGCAATCCCGTTTGTTTACACAGCATTCCAGCAGAGATGAGAACAGACATGAGATCATTGAGTGCTTGAATTATCTATTGACCTCAAACAAACACAAAATAAATTACTCGTGTTGTCATAAATAGCAACCACCTGCAAGTTCGCAGCTTTGTGCACACCAGAGCTGATTTGCGTTTGGCAACGCCCATAAAACGGCACGTTCACAGAGTGCGAAATGGTTACTAAAACGGCCAAAAGACAAAACAAACCGTCAGGCGGTAGAAGTTGAATAAAAAGGCACCTGAAAAGGCCAGGACATGGAGAGACATGACAGACGTGAAATCGTGTAATGTACACAAATCCTCTTCCCAAATATACGGGATTTTCATGAAGACCAAATGACATGAATACAGACTAGAGAGGTGCTACGCTGCTCGACGGGGAACCGATTAATCGCCATGTTAAGCAGGTATTCAAATTCTTTTCCATCACCGGGGTCTGGGACGTTTTCGGGATTCAATTCTTTGATTTTTCTGTCCAGTTGTCCGAGGCCATGAACAAGGTGATCGGAATATTCCACTGTCGTATCACACTGCTCTACATCATGGTCCTACTTCAGCTATGCAACCTAGGGGGTTTCCCCAATATGGACACAGGAAGGGGAAGTGTGCAGGCACGGAATTCTGCGCAAGTTGGGTTCTGTTTGACTGCGTTCCAGTGAGGTCAATGTCGTCATGGAAACAATATATAGTTCATGGTAGAAATAACTGCTGCATCTTTCAGTGTTTTATATACTGTGTGTATATATATATATATATATATCCACCCATCCATCTTCAACCGCTTACTCCTTCTCAGGGTCACGGGGGAACCTGGAGTCTATCCCAGGAAGCATCGGGCACAAGGCGGGGTACACCCTGGACAGGGTGCCAGTCCATCGCAGGGCACAATCACATACACACTCACATTCATACACTACGGACACTTTAGACACGCCAATCAGCCTACCATGCATGTCTTTGGACTTGGGGGAGGAAACCGGAGTACCCGGAGGAAACCCCCGACACACGGGGAGAACATGCAAACTCCGCACACACATGGCCCTGGCGGGACTCGAACCCCGGACCCTGGAGGTGTGAGGCGGACGTGCTAACCACTAAGCCACCGTGTGCCCATATATATATATATATATATAAAAATAAAAGGACGGGAAGTACATTCAAGCTCCGCGCTCACGGGGCGGAGGCCGGATTCGAACCCCTGTCCCTGGAGGTGCGAGACAAACTAAGTCATTGTTATTTTCATGTCTCTGTTACATGCACAGTAAATGTGATGCCTGATAACTCGTGTTTCAGTGGAGATATCTCCACCTGTATGCCATTATATCTCAGGATAAGGTCAGCGTAAGAGTGGGAATGTTCTTCAAAATCCCTTTCGCTTGAATTTTACCCCCACAGCTTGCTGCAGTTTTTATGAACTGACTAATATGTATTAGCTTTATGCTTAAATAAAGTAGGAGTACCAATTATAGTGTCATTTTATTGTCTAAGGAGTCATTTAATATACATTTTAAGCACGCGGAAGCACAAAACCGGTTGAACCGGATATGACAGAACTTTGTACAGCACTGTTGGCTTTAATGTGTAGTTGTTGATAGAAATGTATTTGTTTAATTTAATACTTTGTGGAGTGAAGTGCCTGCTATGAAGACACTTCAGAGCCTCTTCTTACCGCTTCTCTGATGTAGCCGAGAGAAACTGGGCGTGTCACGATGGCAAAAAAACACTCATCATGAAATACAGGTTTATTTACGTTTTAAACAGAGCTCTAGAAGCTTACCTGAAGCTGCCGTAGACAATGAGGAGGATGGAAATGAGGAAGGTGGACACCTGGCTGGAGTCGACAAGGGAGTACGCCCTGTAGAGTGGAGAAAGAAAAGAAAAACGAGAGAGAGTCAGAGAGAAAAATAAAAACATCGTTGTCCGTTAAGAGAGACAGCAGAAGAACCAGAGCACGAGATGACAAATCCATACAGAATTAATATTACTTATATCTGCAAGGAGCAATTATGGGGCCAAGCACAGCAGAGACAAAGTAAGGAGATAAGCAAGCATGATTTTAGCATTGTCGTTCAGAAGTTATAGGCAAAAACGTCCGCTTTTCCACCCCGTACCTCGTGAACACGAGCACCAACACAGGTACCCTCATGTTAGGATGCCCATGACACATACGACGTTTGTTCTGAATATGCTAATGCATAAACCAGTCCACTTGTAAATATCAAGCTTAAGTTTCATACACACCACGATTTAATTCTCATAATATTTTGACCAAATTCCAGGGTCCGGGGTTCGAGTCCTGCCAGGGCCATGTGTGTGTGGAGTTTGCATGTTCTCCCCGTGTGTCGGGGGTTTCCTCCGGGTACTCCGGTTTCCTCCCCCAGTCCAAAGACATGCATGGTAGGCTGATTGGTGTGTCTAAAGTGTCCGTAATGTGTGTGTGAGTGTGTATGTGATTGTGCCCTGTGATGGACTGGCACCCTGTCCAGGGTGTACCCCGCCTTGTGCCCGATGCTCCCTGGGATAGGCTCCAGGTTGCCCCGTGACCCTGAAAAGGAGTAAGCGGTTGAAGATGGATGGATGGATGGATGGGTGGACTGAAAAGACTTTTAAACATGTAAATCAAACAATGCAAAACAACGTGCATTTCGGTCTGTATAAAACGACACAAATCAAAATTAGCTACGCATAGAGGATTACTGCTTACAGCAGGTTCACCGTACCTTAAAAATAAATGTGTATAAATTCTCCCAAAAAAACTTTGACAATAAATAAATAAACAAACTGAGATCTGGAGAAGAAATAGAGTGGCCTCCGGAAGCTGCTGAAGGGCTCTGTCTAACCGGTAGGACGTGGGCATGGAACCGTATAATGTGTGTTGGTCGTTTCCCCAAGTGGACATCTCACAGACTCGCTATGAAAGAACGTGATCATTGACCGGGCGGTTGTGGATCAGGTGGTAGATCGGGTTGTCCACTAATCGTAGGGTTGGCGGTTCGATTCCCAGCCCCGTGTGACTCCACATACCGAAGTGTCCTTAGGCAAGACACTGAACCCCAAGTTGCTCCTGATGGCAAGTTAGCGCCTTGCATGGCAGCTCTGATACTGTGTGTGTGTGTGTGTGTGTGAGAGAATGAGTAAAGCACTTTGGATAAAAGCACTATACAAGTGCTCCATTTACCATTTATGTGACTATGGCTTGTGCCTCCGGTGACCTCTGGTGTTCAACAGTGTAACTGAATTACATGTATAACTAATATGCAAGTTAATGAATTTCACCGATTTTTATCTGGTGCCGAATTTGAATAAATAAATGTTATTTTCAGTACTCTTTTTATGCATCAGAGAGCCCAATTGTCCTTGAGGTCAGAAAAGTAATGACATGTACTGAATGTCGTCAGTGTTATGACGTTCACAATATTCTGCAATATGAACATCCATCCATCTTCAACCGCTAACTCCTTCTCAGGGTCACGGGGGAACCTGGAGTCTATCCCAGGGAGCATGGGGCACAAGGCGGGGTAAACTCTGGACAGAGTGCCAGTCCATTGCAGGGCACAATCACATACACACTCTCACACACACACACACACACATTCATACACTACGGACACGCCAATCAGACTACCATGCATGTGTTTGGACTGGGGGAGGAAACCGGAGTACCCGGAGGAAACCCCCGACACACGGGGAGAACATTTAATCATTTATGTGCAATATTCTCTTCGTCACTCATCTGAATATAAATGAGGTGTTACTCATCTGTATATATTCATATTCTTATTCATTCTATTCTTATTTTGTGTATTCTTTCATATCTGTTTTTGTGTAATGAGGGAATTTCCCCAAAAACAAACAAAACCCTGACTAAATGCGACCGCTAGGCGATTGCACCTGCTACGTTCTGTATATTTCTGCTGTAGTACTGCAGCGTGTACACAACATGTATTGGTTTTACAGTGGTGTGAAAAAGTGTTTGCCCCCTTCCTCATCTCCTGTTCCTTTGCATGTTTGTCACACTTAAGTGTTTCGGAACATCAAACCAATTTAAACAATAGTCAAGGACAACACAAGTAAACACAAAATGCAATTTGTAAATGAAGGTGTTTATTATTAAAGGTGAAAAAAAATCCAAACCATCATGGCCCTGTGTGAAAAAGTGATTGCCCCCCTAAACCTAATAACTGGTTGGGCCACCCTTAGCAGCAACAACTGCAACCAAGCGTTTGCGATAACGTGCAA
>JAFFST010051035.1:82675-101321 GCA_022414735.1 Noturus placidus | reverse complement strand
GTGTGTCGCGTGGACTGATGGTGTTCTTGGCGTGATTTCAAAAGCAATAAATGCATTCATAAAGACACACACACACACACACACCTTGTCATTGTTGGGTGCACGATCTGTGGATGCAGAAATCGTACATGTAAAAATGTCGCGCGCGTCTGACAACACTCGGGCGTGCTCGTGGAGAACACGTCGGGGCGCGTGAGATGGAGAGAATGGCGACTGGTGAAATGGAGACGCGTTTTCAATAGGAAATGTATCGGAACATGGCCATTACGGCGAATGCGCACTCACCAAGAGTAGCTCTGCTCCGCCATGTCGCCGAGGACAAACAGTCAGAGAGACGGCGAGACGGCGATGGAGAGCGCGCGCGAGAGAGCGCGAGAGAGAGAGAGAGGGAGGGAGATGAAAGGATTTTATTCCCTCCACACTGTCAATGTCCACCTTCTTTACTGAAACCCTTTTGGTAACAACATGGCGATCGCTTATTTCCCACCAGACGCTGGCTCGTGACAGTAAACGGCCAAAGGCGAAGCACTCAAAGCGCTATTTGATCAAAACATCGACCTCCTGGCGTGTTGTTGTTGTCTTTTTTTACTACCCTGATCCAGGTATCAAAAGCGTATCAGACGATGTGTAAATCCATTTTCCTCCCCCCCGGAGGATTTTCTTCTCCGTCTGCACGCGAATCCAGCCTGTGGTCTGTTTAAAAAAAAAAAAAAACCCCCGAATGGAAGCGGCGCAGAGAGCTTTGTTTTGTATGGCAAGAGCATCGGGAACGCGCGCAGGGCCTCGAGGACGCGCCTTGTACACGAGCGGGCGTCTGGAACGCGCGCGGTTTTGTCCCTCGAGCAGGGCTGGTTACTAATGGTGTTACTGTTGTCTAAAATAAATAAATAAATCATTCATTCATTCCTTCATCCCCTGGAATCCCGTTAGAGTGTCAGCTATATGCCCTACTCGAACTGTAACTCGTTCTATTATTCTTTTACTGGGGGCACACATGATATTATTTATTTATGTATTTATTTATTTTTATTTTGGTGAACCTGACCTGATCTTAGCAAACCTGTACAAATGAATGTAGCAAGTAATGAAGAGGCCTTCTACATATGAGAAAATGTCCAAAACTTTCAGAGTGTGGAAACTCTTACTGCAAAACAACTAACCAACTAACTAACTAATAAATACATTAGCAAAATATAGAAACCGTTACTACTACTACTACTACTAATAATAATATTAATACTGCTACTACTACTACTGCTGCTACTGCTACTACTGTTACTGCTATTTCTACTGCTACTACTACTAGTACTAATGCTACTACTACTACTACTACTATTGTTACTACTACTACTACTACTACTACTACCACTACTACTACTACTGCTGCTACTGCTACTACTACTAATACTACTACTATTGTTACTACTACTACTACTGCTACTACCACCAATACTACTACTACTGCTACAACTACTACTATTACTACTACTATTGTTACTACTACTACTGCTACTACTACTGCTACTATTGTTACTACTACTACTACTGTTACTATTGTTACTACTACTACTGCTACTACTACTACTACCACTGCTACTACTACTACTACTGCTACTACCACCACCACTACTACTACTACTACTACTACTACCACTGCTACTACTAATACTACTACTACTGTTACTATTGTTAATACTACTACTACTACCACTGCTACTACTAATACTACTACTACTGTTACTATTGTTAATACTACTACTACTACTGCTACTACCACCACTACTACTACTACTACTACTGTTACTATTGTTACTACTACTACTACTACTACTACTACTACTACCACTGCTACTACTAATACTACTACTACTGTTACTACTACTACTACTGCTACTGTTACTACTACTACTGCTGCTACTAATACTACTACTACTACTGCTGCTGCTCCTGCTACTACTAATACTCCTACTGCTAATCCTCTTCCTCCTCCTACTACCATTAATATGTCCACTACGACTGCTACTCCTTCTCCTCCTACCATTACTACCTCCACTACTACTGCTGCGCTGCTGCTATCTCTACTAACTACTTTTGCTGTTAGTACAACTACTACATCTACCACCACCATAACTACCACTCCTACTCCTTCTAATCCTACTACTCTTACCTCTTATAATACTGCTTCTCCTCCTCCTCCTCCACCTACTACTACTACTACTACTACGGTGACTACTTATACTATTGCTACTACTACTACTTATATGAATATTGTACTTATAGTACAATATAGTATATGATTTATACTATTACTACTACTGCTGCTGCTGCTGCTGCTACTAGCTTTTCTGTTGCTATGCACAATGTATTGACCTCCTTCTACCCTATACGTCGTCAGTGGAAATGGGCCACCATATGTAACCCTAACCCTGACCGTGTTTTTATTTTTTATTTATTTATTTTTTCTGGTTTGTGCACTATTTTCAGCACAGCAGGGTTTTGTGAACAGCTCATTGTTGATTAGCCGGGTTATCCCATTGATTAAGGATTAGGAATTAGGATAAAGTCTCTGAGCCAAAGTAGTGTAGTCAAATAATCATATGCATGCAGCATCCATAGCCTTTGTTTTTCAGACATATCAATACTTTATTAAATCATCCCTGTATAATTAAGAATGCATAATTCAACAGGTAAAAAGATTATTCAGGCATTTTGTACAGATGTGTCCATGAATTTCAGATAGCTGACAGACGCGTTCTCTCAGTACAGAAAGGAAGACTGCCAAAATCACAGATTTTTTGTCCCTGTGCCTTTCATTTGGCATGCATTAGCATGATATAGAGAGCAAACGTGTGTGCGCAAGATGATTACAAATCACATCAGGTCTACTTTATTGCTATTCAGTGAGATGGAATGTATAGCAATCCGGACTACGGTGCAATGTGGGCCACAATACATAACTGCGTAATACACACAAATACACATAACAGTGTAAGACAAGATCAATATACAAAAATCCACAGTTGTTGGTAAAGTAGGAAAAGCACAAGATTAAATTAATGGAGAGTACATTAGAAAATGCACATTCAAGAGATTTTAGATAGCACCAAATGAGACTGTAATAGCACGAAGAGTATTAATTTATTTCCTGTTTTACTGTGTGTCAATAAACACAAAAGAAGTCTGGCTACAATAATAAAATACAGCTGCAAGCAGCGATTAGTGGGTCCAAGCACCAAGGGTGCAGCAATGTCTGTTTCATGAGCCAGTATTGGCATGAGGATATTATTACGCCACATTACAAATTATGCATTTATACTTTGGGACTCATTGCACTATGTACAGTGGAATCATGCCAGACTTCCTGTTTGCACAGCATGACATGGCAGCAGTATTTCAGATATCAACAATTCCTTTGCAATTTAGCATCATGCATATCTAAGATATCATGACCAAATATGGTTTGAATCTGGTTAACCCAGCAGGAGAAGTATTTAATGGTTTGGTAATAGTAAAAAAAAACAAAACGCTGACTTCCTGTTGAGCAAAGATATTTGGTGTGATTGTGAAATTTGAAATCTTAAAAAGACCACCCTACCAAATTTGCTGTATATTGAAGAAACAATCCCCCTACCTATGTTCAGGCCCAAGCTTTTGCCAGATGTGCTGTTTATACTGTTGGTCCTTGAGCCCTAAAAAGAGGGACACCCTGACCCAAGGCTGAAAGGAATCAACATACCCAAATTTGTATTATTATAGTTTTTTACATTTCAGACTTATTTAGCACCATGTATATGATATTCAATTCAGTACTTGCATGAATTCGATGACTTAGAAAATGCAACCGAGTCACCCCGACCCCACCACTGCAGGAGGTTTGCCTGCTGTGAGAAGGAAATGAGGCGCGAGTCACTGTACAGTACTGTTGGACATTACCTGTAGGAAATGCAACTCTGTATTTCATCAGCCTACAACGGGCTACGTACAGTCACTAAAATGAACAGCATCCTTTACTTCCACACCAGACACGCTGCTGTACTCCCATCTATTATTCCTTTATTATGTTATAGTGTTTTACAGCCCTAAATTTATGTTTTTATTCAGATATATGTATGAATTTTTTTTTTTTTGGCATTCACCTTGTTCAGTTATATTCGGCATGTGCAATAATACAAAACACGGACAATGTAGTAAAACATTTTTCACGGGGTATTTCTGGCATGTCATTATCTCCTGTTGGTGTTGCATGTCATATCATTTACATTTGATCTTTGCCTGTGTAATACATTTACATTTACATTTATTCATTTAGCAGACGCTTTTATCCAAAGCGACTTACAAATGAGAGCACACTCACACACCAATGGGAGCAGAGCTGCATGCAAGGTGCTAGCTTGCCATCGGGGGCAACTTAGGGTTCAGTGTCTTGCCCAAGGACACTTCGGCATGGGATCACCCGGGCCGGGATTCCAACCACCAACCCTACGATTAGTGGATTAGTGGACAACCCGCTCTA
Source organism: Noturus placidus (assembly GCA_022414735.1). Classification (NCBI taxonomy): domain Eukaryota; kingdom Metazoa; phylum Chordata; class Actinopteri; order Siluriformes; family Ictaluridae; genus Noturus; species Noturus placidus. The sequence goes on along the minus strand of JAFFST010051035.1, from coordinate 96,808 downwards.
CCGACTGAGCCACAGCCGCCCATACACTCTTCTCTTGTACAAGCATAATAAGAACTTACAGTATGTGCTCAATGTGTGCTCAATACTTCATTATACGATACTCCATTATGCAATACTTCAATACATCATTATTCCTTAAGGGTAAATATATGATTAAATAAAGAGATAAGAGCAAACAAAAAAAGAACAGACTCAAGTGCACTTTTGCCCTTTGGAAGGAAAAATTGTAAATATCCATCCATCCATCCATCCATCCATCCATCCATCCATCCAGCCATCAATCCTCTACCGCTTACTCCTTTTACAGAGTCACGGGAACCTGGAGCCTATCCCAGGAAGTGTCAGGCACAAGGCGGGGTACACTCTGGACAGGGTGCCAGTAAAATTGTAAATATTAAGTGTGCAAATGTCAGCGATGAAACACTTCGTCTTAGCCGATTGAGGACGTTTGGATAAAAAGACAACATCTTCAACTGTCTAGTTTAGGTGAGCTTGTGCCCACTGTAGCCTCAGATTCTTGTTCTTGGCTGACAGGAACAGAAGCAGATGCAGTGGCCTTCTGCCGTTGTAGCCAATCCAACCCAAGATTTTACCTGTTGTGCTTTCTGAGATGCTTTTCTGCTCACTACGGTTGCAAAGAGTGGTCATTTGAGTTCCTGACAGTTCAAACCAGTCTGGCCATTTCCTTCCGACGTCTCATCTCCGCAGAACCTCATCTACGCTCACTTGATGTTTTTTGTTTGTTTTTGGCACACCATTCTGTGTGAAAATCCTAGGAGATCAACAGATTATGAAAAACTCAAATCATCCCAACTGGCACCAACAACCATGTCATGGTCAAAAAGCAGTCACATTTTTCTCCATTCTGATGTTCATCCATCCATCCATCTTCAACCGCTTACTCCTTTTCAGGGTCACCGGGGAACCTGGAGCCTATCCCAGGGAGCATCGGGCACAAGGCGGGGTACACCCTGGACATGTTTGATGTGAAAAATGACTACAGCTCTTGACCTGTAACGGCATGATTTAATGAATCAATCTGCTGACACATGATTGGCTGATTAGATAATTGCACAGATGGGCATGCATACAGGCATTCTTTCTTTTTAAACGGGCTGATGAGGGTATAGTGAACAAACTGTATATAGCTTTAACTACAAATGTGTCTGTATGTCGATTTTTCTAAAGCACATAATTCTATAATCTCATTTAAAAGCAGAGAACTGGTGCTTTATTGACGGTGTGAGCAGCCATGTTGATACGATCTCATGTGCTGAATCCTTAGTTGCGGGTCCCGTCCCGAGCTCCCAGATAGAACATCTAATTTGAGGGCTCTTTGTCTTTGGCTTTTCCTAGTCGGAAGTTGGAAATTCCAAGTTACAAGCTTTAGTCAAACACAGCATATTTGTGCCTTATTTTAAGGAATGAACAGGAGTTGAAGATGGAAGATATTGTGTTTTCTTGCATAATTAATACATTAATACAGATGAGGATGGGTTCCCTTCTGAGTCTGGTTCCTCTCAAGGTTTCTTCCTCTTAAACATCTTAGAGAGTTTTTCCTTGTCATTGTCGCCACTCAGTGTCTTGCTCAGTTGGGATAATTTATCACTTTTAATGTGTGTATACTGTGTTTATATTCCTGTAAAGCTGCTTTGAGACTATGTCTATTGTAAAAAGCGCTATACAAATAAAATTGAATTGAATTGAATTGAATTCAACAGAAAGTAGGGAAACAGTTGCTCTAATGTAAACGATAACAGGAACCAACTTGTTTCACAGTTTCGTAACACAACGTCAATGAAATTAACGGATAGCAGGGTGACGTGTCATTCTTTCGTTGATAAAAAAATCGAATTATTGGCCAATAAAACACTTTGGAAGCCGTTGATGCAGGAAAATAATCAACTTCGCTGCGGTAATAGTAATTCGGTTTCATGTTGGCCTGGATTATAGCGTATTTTCCAATAACAGGTTCGATTTCAGATTATACATTCCCCTCTGAAACTATCGGAACGGAGAGTCCGATGTCTTTCTTTGTGCTATACATCAAAGACATTTGGGTTGAAGATCTAAAGATGGATACGAAACGAGAGTTTAGGGTTGCAGATTTTATTTTCCTGGTGTTTACATGTAGATGTGTTAAACAACATAAAACACAGAACCTTTTGAACCAGACCACCTAATTCTCGAATTTCCCCCTGGGGGATCAATAAACTAACTAACTATCTATCTATCTATCTATCTATCTATCTATCTATCTATCTATCTATCTATCTATCTATCTATCTATCTATCTATCTAATTTTTAAGCGAGCAAAAGTATAGGAACAGATACAACTTAAAGTAAAGTAAATAACACAATAACACTTAATAGCCCTTTCTTGCTATAACCGCATCAAGCCTGAGACTCACTTCTTCTTTTGTGATGCTTTTCCTGGCTTCTACCACAGACTTTTCAGTTGTTGTTTGTTTCGCCTTTCTGTCTCTTCTTCAGGATCTGGGTTAAGGTCTGGTGATTGACTTGACCAGTCTATAACCTTCCACTCCCCTTATCCCCCTTCATGGTCTTAGCAGTGAAATCTTTTGATCCTAAACCAAAAGATACTACAATTCGGAACCATAAAGACAGTAAACAGATGCTTTACGCATACGTGATGCTTCTTTTTTTTTGTGTAAGTAGCTAAAATCCATGTCCAATCAGAGAAGTCTATGAAGGGGTCATGAAATCCCTTTTAACCCGGGATTACAGCACCTGCTGCTCCTGGAGATTACCACCAATCAGTTTGGTTCTTTACCAGCTGCATGTTTTTAGGAAACCGCAACCTCATCATACTCATTTAGCTGAGCCGACTGAATATATTTAACCCCTTACTGGCAGGCAGGGTTATTTTAGATTAAAACTGCATAGCAACACAGAGCTGATCCTGTCATGAGTTAATAGTATTCTGTCCCAGTTATTAGATTGTCCTCATATAATTTACAGGGAATCCTGAATGATGTTTTAATACGTTTTTCATAGCATGCGTCGTCGTGTCTGTGTCAGCTTATTATAAACCACAGAGGAGCTAAATATTGCAACATGTAATGTGTTTCAGGGTCAAAAATATTAGCTATCATCATGGGCGTAACCACGCATTCTTTAGGAGGTCGTGTCCCCACCAATGTTGAGGAAATACCAACCTGTCCCCCCAATATACAGTACAAAATATTTTCTATATGTCCCCCTTTAATAATCCTTGCCAACGGATCGGTCTTTTCTTCATCTATTCTATTTATTTATGTCTATTCCTTTTTAATATATTTCCGTTTGTTAAGGAAAATAGGCGTGTCCCCCTCCAGTTGTACACTTGGTTACGCCCAGACTCAACACAAGTTTGTTGGTATATTTTAGCAGCTCAGTCTGTAAGAAATGGAGACAGCAGCCAAGTGTAGAAAAGTGCAGCAGAACATACGAGCTTTTATTCAGACAGTAAGTAACTAGATCCCTAAATAGTAGGTGACCTTAACTTAGTATAGAAGTCATCATTCCCTGGCTTGGTTTGTTCTTAAGAACGTCAATTAACTGTTGATATTTGCACACCCATGAAGTAGGCTAGGCTAACGTCAGTTCCGGTTTTTGACCATAAACGTTACATTCACTGCCATATCCTCCCGCCGAGTTCGTTGAACCCCCCCATGTCCATACCATGGTTATGCCCTTGGCTATCATCATCCAAAGGAAAAGTGTAGAAGCTAAGAAAGTAGTGTATTTAAGTAAGTGTTAGCTTCATGAACACACCATTGCTCAGATGTGAAACCTTTCATTTAATCTGGCAGCTATTTAATATGATAATCTTAAGATTATTTATATAGACATGTTAACCTGTCAACTCCAAGGAGATGTTGCTGGGTCCGGACTTTGAGTTTACATAGAGTACAATACATCTAGGTTAAAGACCTTCACACTCAGTTTTTCACGTCTACTTTCTTTCCATAAGAGATAACTTCAAAATAATAGCTAAGACAGGTTGATCTAAACTTTTATTTGCTATATCAGATTTTCAGTGGGGCAAATCGCAGTATTTAAGCACTTAACTTGAATTAAAAGCTTGGTGCCACCTTTCACAAGCTTCTTACAATACTTAATTGGAAGTGTGGCTCATTCGTCCTGACAGAACTGCTGTAACTGGTGACAGGTTTGTGGGCCTCGTCGCTCAGACACACTTTTTCAGTTCAGTCCACGAATTTTCTTTGGGATTCAGGTCAGAGCTTTGTGATGGCCACTCCAATACTTTCACTTTGTTGTCAATTTTTTAGGACTTTGGAGAAATCATTGTCCTGCTGGAAGACCCGGTGGCGACCAACTTTTAACTTTCTGACTGACGTCTTGAGGTTTTGCGTCACTATTTCTAGATGATCCTCCTTCCTCATGATGCCATCTATTTTCTGAAGTGTACCAGTCCCTTTTCCAGCAAAACTCCCCAAAAGCATGATGCTACCACCCCCATGCTTCACCCATTTTCCTCCATACATAGCGCTGATTATTATTGCTCAAACAGTTAAATTTTTGTTTCATCAGACCAAAGAACACTCCCCCAAAAAGGCTGATGATAACCTGCAAATGTCAGCCATATTTTAAAATGCTGATCTTGGAGTAAAGGCTTCTTCCTTGCCTTTCAGGCCATGGTGATGGTGGATGTACACACCTTGGTACCTGATGCCTACACCTCCTTCACTAGTTCCTTTTATTGTTGTCTCGTGGTCCAGTTGAACTTTTCGAACCAAAGCATCCCTGGGAGATAATGTGTGCCTCTTTCCTGAATGAATGTCTCTGTGTGATTCCAGGATTTTGATATTTGCTTATTATACTGCTTGTGCAGATGTTCATGGTAGCTTCAGTTGTTGAAATAGCTCGTAAGGAGAAATTAAACTTGTACAGGTCCATAATTTGTTTTCTGAGGTCTTGGCTGAGTTTTCTTATGGTATCAAGGGCAGAAAAGGGCACTGTATGTAAAAGCAGGCCCTTTTACAGCAACAGGTGCATTCCTAATTAACTCCTAATTATGACAATTGGCCAATCGGAAGCTTCTAAAAGCCATTACAGCAATTTCTGGATTCTTACAGAATAGCTGCGTTTACATGGACAACAATAATTCACTTTTAATCCGATTAAGACCATACTTTGATTAAGAAGCTACCATGTAAACAGCAATTTTTACTTACCTTAATCTAATTAAGGTCACAATCGAATTAAGCTCTAATTAAATTAAGACAGGTGGAGTGCTCCTGTTTTAGTCGCATTATGGACGTGTATTACAGACATGTAAACACCTTAATCACATTCCGAACATCGTGTGAGAGTTTTCACCGCATTTTGCGACAGGACACGATCACACACGGCAGTGCTCAACATTTACGGCAAACAAGAGAGTTCGGCTGCGTCCCAAACCGCATACGTTAAATTAACGACAGCTCCACCCATGTAAAGAAGGGCTCACTCACACAATGAATCTCACAGAACACAGCTCCCCCCTAAGGCTGGGAGAAACATTTCACATCTTCTTCCCTACAGATAGATAGATAGATAGATAGATAGATAGATAGATAGATAGATAGATAGATAGATAGATAGATAGATAGATAGATAGATAGATAGATAGATAGATAGATAGATAGATAGATAGATAGATAGATAGATAGATGGATGGATGGATCGATGGATGGATGGATGGATGGATAGATAGATAGATAGATAGATAGATAGATAGATAGATAGATAGATAGATAGATAGATGGATAGATGGATGGATGGATGGATGGATGGATAGATAGATGGATGGATGGTTGGATAGATAGATAGATAGATAGATAGATAGATAGATAGATAGATAGATAGATGGATGGATGGATGGATAATTATGATCTATAACATGTAAAATGGGAACGTGACAGAAGTATTCTAAAAGCGTCTCATGTAAACACCTTAATCACATTATTATCTAAATCAGACTAAGGTCAATAATTAGATTACTGCTGTCCATGTAAACGTAGACACTATTAAAAGAGACAGCTAACTCGTCTGTACGGGATTTCTCAGTTTTTTGTGGCCAAAAATACTTGATTTTGCTGTGGCTTCTTCAAAATCTGCAATGCAATTTGCAGAGGTTTTTATGGTGCAAAAAACTACTTCAATTGCACAAAATTGCTTTGCATAGTCTTTATCATTGATGGTTGTCCTTAAAAGAGACCTTTTAGCTGTACTGAATGAATGCGTTGTGATGATGTCACATGATGCGTCTTGGCCCAAATCTGTGGTAATTTGGACAAATTGCAAGCTCCTGCGAATATTATGGAGTTTGCTTGATTTTCCCTCTGCATCTATTCTCCAAACTTATCGGGCATTATAGGAGAAGACTCAGAGCTGTTATCTTGGCAAGAGGAGGTAGCACAAAGTAATAATTGTTGCACACCTACATTTAACATTGTTTGCAATTGTTTGATATCCATGATAGTACTTTTGTGATTTTTTTAAACAAAAGATCAAAAGGGTAAGCAATAAAGACAGTTTTTCATATATATCAAGGGTGCCAATATTAGTGGAGGGCACTAAATTACATTCCACTCCATCTAAGCCACACATCATGATTCAACCAAATTAGTTTACTGAATACAATAAATTCTAAATAATAAATAAACAAGAGTTTAAATGCAAATTACGATGTCCAAGAAGTAGTAACGTCCAGTCAGGTCCAGGGAAATAGATCACTATAAAATGTTCCAATAGTCTTATTAGCTAGTTGCTGCAAGCTAAATAAAGCCGAGCATCTTGAGCTTAACCACTGATCTACTACAATGTGCTCTTTAATATGATTGCAATGATAAATTAGCAAAACAGATATTACAACGACATCTAATATGGGAACGGCTGTGGCTCAGTCGGTAGAGCGGGTTGTCCACTAATCCACTAATCGTAGGGTTGGCGGTTCGAATCCCGGCCCGGGTGATCCCATGCCGAAGTGTCCTTGGGCAAGACACTGAACCCTAAGTTGCCCCCGATGGCAAGCTAGCACCTTGCATGCAGCTCTGCTACCATTGGTGTGTGAATGTGTCTCATTAGTAAGTCGCTTGTAAATGTAAAAATGATATTTCTGTAAAGCTGCTTTGAGACAATGTACCATTGTAAAAAGCGCTATATAAATTTATAAATTAATTAAAATTAAAATTAATACGTAATTGTGCTAGGCGTTTTACCACCATCAACCACAGGGTGGCAGTGTTGTCAAGAAAAGAAAGAAAAAGAAACCGTGCATATGTATGAGAGAAGAATTACAACGAGGCTTTATTATCTAATTCTGATTCTGCTAAAACAAATGCAATCCCCTGTTATAAACATGTAGACCTAATTAATTTTATGATATAACATAAATTGGCCTGAAACACCTGTGTGTGTGTGTGTGTGTGTGTGTGTGTGTGTGTGTGTGTGTGTGTGTGTTTGAGTATTGCACACATATTTGATTGTGGAGCTTGATCGTGTCATCACGTGCTCCCTTGACATTTAGACACTGAGCACGATCATGCATTCTGTGTATGGGTTCAGCAATAGGAAAAGAATGAATTGTGACTGAGGGAGTGGGAGAAAAAGAGGGAGGGATGGAAAGAGGGAAGCACATTCACTGCTGAATGCTATCTAGGTCAAAAACAGGAGGAGTGCTCAGTGCCTTTACCCTGATTCATTCCAATGCAGGGATGACGACGAGCCTTGTATCGCTAAACCAAACACTCTGAGTCACCGAGATGCTCAGTGTCAGTTCTCTTAGTACCCCCATCCCCTTCTGGCCCTTAGCCATTATGCTAACATCCATCATGGACTGACTTGGTACTATTATTTTAGTTTTATCACACCGTACTTTATATGGATGGATGTACAAATGGTAGTATCAGTGATTTTCGAAAATGTTGTTGCTGCTAGCTGCTGAGTTAAGAGGCTAGTGTTAGTTCCCTGTGATAGCTGTAATAGCTAGCTCACTAAAAAAAAGCTACATCTGCGCTACATCTGCAGGGATGTGGTAGATACATAAGGTGAGATTGGAAGATTTTAGCCAGGTAATAAACTCTTTAGCAAGTTAATTGCTCATTGTAAATCTTGTTAACATCCAATCATTATTCATATACAGTAACCGCTTTATCCTGGTCACGATTGCGGTGGATCCAGAGCCTGTCACAGGAACTGTGGTTCTCTGCAACGTGACAGGGAAACCACGCAAAACTCAAGGTTAAGATTCAACCAGGGACTCTGGAGATGTCCAATGTCGAATATTTCAAAGTCTATAATGCTCTACTGGCTTCACATTATGTTTTCATTCCAACAAAACACCGTTTGTGTAATTTGTACTTTTATTGGATAATATACTTTAAATTTCTCCTCTAAAGATGTTCTGAGGGAAAAAAGAATAATAGAGTAAATAATCCACCTTGTTCACATTCATCACACCCATAACTGTAATTCACATGCGTCTTCTCAGTCACTGAGGTGATTTGTTACAGATCTAAGGAGCATTTCACTCTGTCATCACTTGCCATGACTGTCACTGATAGGCTGAATGAATTTGTGGTCTAGGCTAGAAAGAAATCAACCCCAGCCTCACTTCTTGCTACTTCATTCCATACTGTGTATTTTTCTTAAGACCAGTGATGGTGCTGTTGTGGTCCTCAAAAGACCAAAATTATCCACATCGGATGCCAACTGAAATTTTATACTGATGCCTTTTTATCTATAAAGACCGTAGCCCTTCCAACCTGGCTATTCACTAGCTCAGAACCTCAGACCCACTGAACCAGTGACCATAATTATACCATGTTTGCATTTACATTTATTAGACGCTTTTATCCAAAGCGACTTACAAATGAGACACACTCACACACCAATGGTAGCAGAGCTGCATGCAAGGTGCTAGCTTGCCATCGGGGGCAACTTAGGGTTCAGTGTCTTGCCCAAGGACACTTCGGCATGGGATCACCCGGGCCGGGATTCGAACCACCAACCCCACGATTAGTGAACAACCCGCTCTACCGACTGAGCCACAGCCGCCCTACACTTGCAAACCTTGGGAACCTTTACTGCCAGTTATTAAAGGAAGCGGGATAGGCGAAGGAATGGCTGAACATCCCAAAATGCCTCTTTAAGCCTTATTAGAGCATTAAAAGTAGCTTTAAAGTACTGAGGGAGCTCAGATCTCGAACAGGATAAGAGTGTAATAAGAAAACCATAAATGAAAGCCAGACCATGAGAAAGACATCAGAAGAATGTTCAGGGTCTGGACCCTTCATCAGATGTTCAACCCCAGGGAGCTGAGTAACACCCATGATAAGCACCACAGATTGGCTGGAATACGTGACATCTGAGATGGTCATGCGAAAGAAATGGAAGAGAATTCCAGTCTTGTCTGGGAGTGTGTAGATTTGTGTCATCAGTGGACATGGGCATGTGTAGCTCATGAAGGGGCATTCTGAAGCTCTCAAGTAGACATGGAGATGAGATTTGGTACATTAGGGGAAACCATAATGATCACCACTTTCTCATTGTGGGTCCCATTGGAACGCTCACTGCAACTATGATACCTTAGCAAGTGGAAATAGGCAATCTTTACCTAATAAATGGTAAATGGCACACTTATATAGCGCTTTTATCCAAAGCTTTACACTGTGTCTCATTCATCCATTCACACACACACACACACACACACACACACACACACACACACACACACACACCAATGGTAACAGAGCTGCCATGCAAGGCGCTAGCTTGCCATCGGGAGCAACTTGGGGTTCAGTTACTTTCCCAAGGAAACTTCGGCATATGGTGCCCTGCGATGGACTGGCACCCTGTCCAGGGTGTACCCCGCCTTGTGCCCAATGCCTCCTGGGATAGGCTCCAGGTTCCCCGTGACCCTGAAAAGGAGTAAGCGGTTGAAGATGGATGGATGGATGGACTTCGGCATATGGAGTCACATGGGCCCGGAATCGAACTGCCAACCCTACGATTACTGGATTAGTGGACAACCTGCTTAACCACATGAGCCACAGCCGTACACAGTTCTTATTATGAAATGAAATATAAGATTTCACACTGGTTTCACAACGATTTGTACATATATGGCTGAAAGACTAGCTAGCATATTCACAATACTTGTACGGAGTCTTCTTGTGTTTTATAGTTACTTTCGTAGTTACACAAGACTACAGTAGAATATTTAGTTAGCATTATAGTAGAACAACAGAATTAATGAAGCCCTATATATATACTAATATATGCTAACAAGACTCCAGTCTGAAACTAGTATAAATGTTTAGAAATAGTTTTAATAATAATATTTTTGGTTTATTGTAAACTTATAATAGTAGATACTAGATACATTTGACTATATTCAAGATATCTTCACTTTTTGCATTACATTGACTTCTATTCATGGCAGGTGATCTCCAATTGACTGTTTTATCTCCATATCTAATCTTTGTATTATTCTAGAGATCTAACTGGATCCAGAGACTTTATTCCTTATGTAACAACAAAGCTAGGCAAATCAACCCACGATCAGAGGTGGTTAGTAACGCACTACGTTTACTTTGTTACATTTACTAGAGTAACTTTAAGAACTTTAAGTAAGAGATGGTTTAACTGGCTATACTTTTACTCTTCAGTGAATTTTTAATCATGTAAATGTACTACATTCTGTCCTGTTCCTCGATTACTGTTAAATGTTAATGAATATATGTAGCTTTAATAATTATTTTATATCACGTATAATGAGGTCACAAGCCTCGTGACGGTGATACACAACAACACAGCGCCTCAGTCTTGGAAGAAAATGGCCGAAGAGGGGGAAGAAAGACACACACACACACACACACACACACACACACACACACACACACACACACACACACACCCACTCACTCACTCATTCTCTCTCTACACACACTTTCTCTTCAGTTCTTGTCATGGCCCCCAGGGACAATTCCACTCTTGGCCAGTAGAGGGCACTCTGACTGCCTTTGCAGAACTGCATCCTTTCCTCTATTGTCTCCTTCCATTCTTTGTCTCATCATATGATGATTCCCTGATTCCTTAGTGCTCTATTAAAGTTAATTAATAGTTGCTAGAGCATTAATTCTAGTAAGGTCACGTTTGTGTTTGGTCCTTTCATGGTTGTTATTGTTTTTATGCACTGAATTTAGCTTATTTAGCACTTTTTCTTAGGGTTTATTTTTTTGGGTACCCATGTTTCTGATAATGCCGGTTCCTAGTGTGTCTTCCTCGTGGTTGTTTCCTGAGTCTGTTCCCTGTATCTGTATATTTGCATCCACCAAATATCAACGATGCAGCACAACATGAGGCAGAGTTACTGTTACCACCCCAAATGATTATTTTCCTAAAACCTTCCAAAGTGCTTCATTTACCAATAATGATATTTATTTTTACACATGATACTTTTATCTATTTCTAGTTACATTCAGTATTTTCTCTTACCACTTTCTCTTTCTTAACATTGCTGTTTTGTCTTCTGAAGACTGGTGGAAAACTAACCGTTACACCACAACATGCTGACACTGGAGACTCCTTCCACGATATTCTTCAATGATACTGTACATTCTTCTTTGTTAAATAACAAATCTCTTTCTTCTTCTTATTATTATTGTTATTATGATTAGATTATGCACTCGTATCCACCTGCGATACTAGTCCCTGTGAATGAGTTGTTGCAAGAGAAACAATAAAACGAACGCTTTATTTTTCGAAGGACACACACAACCGTAGAACCTATAGGTGTGTTCGTGCATTATAATTTGGTGATGTGTTTTTAAAAGCAGCAGCAGAGGAGCATTTGAATGAGATAGAGAGAAGACGCATGTGATGCGTACTCGTTCAGGCTGATTAAGGACCACACGTACCAGCATGTTGTGGATCTTTTTCACTACAAGTGAAAGTGTTTGGGATGAAAAGCAAATGGACAGAGCCTACAGGGACCTCGGGCTGGTAGAGCAGATATCGAGCAGACACACTCACTCTGGACTTGGAACAAGCTCTAACACGGTGCCTGTCTAGCGCGGACACGCGTAATCTCTTTTGGGTATTGCGTTTCTGTAAGGCTAGAATGAAGCGCTCAGGTTGCCAGCAGAGGCCTGGTGATAATCGTGTGTGACGTGAGCTACACAACAGCATCATGTATCTACACACACAAACTCAATAGAGCCTAAATCATGTTTTTATTCACGTGTTCTTATTTCCACATGATTTAAAAAAAACCCTACATTTTTCATTTATTTTCACGTTATATATTTTTTGTTTGTTTTTGTTTTCGCACGTGCATTTTAAACACGTCATTTATCTTTACAGTGAGGGGAAAAATATATGCTCCTCTGCTGATTTTGTACGTTTTCCCATTAACAAAGAAATGATCAGTGTATAATTTTAATGGTGGGTTTATTGGAACAGTGAGAGACAGAATAACAACAAAAACATCCAGAAAAACACGTCAATAATGTTATAAATTGATTTGCATTTTAATGAGGGAAATAAGTATTTGACCCCTCTGCAAAACATGACTTAGTACTCGGTAATGACTTAGTAATGACTTTTCATTTTCAATGCCCTGGCTGAGGGAAGGAGGTTCTCACACAATATTTGACGGTACATGGCTCCGCCCATCATCACTTTGTTGCGGTGAAGTTGTCCTGTCCCCTTAGCAGAAAAACACCCCCAAAGCATAATGTCTCCACCTCCATGTGTGACGGTGGGGATGGTGTTCTTGGGGTCATAGGCAGCATTCCTCCTCCTCCAAACACGGCGAGTTGAGTTGATGCCAAAGAGCTTCATTTTGGTCTTATCTGACCACAACACTTTCACTCAGTGTCCTCTGAATCATTCAGATGTTCATTGCCACGGATTTTTCTCACATGTAACTCGTGTATTTACGTTCACGCGGGATTTCGTTTCACAAATTACTCACGGTTTGTGTCTTTTTTTTCTATCTATCTATCTATCTATCTATCTATCTATCTATCTATCTATCTATCTATCTATCTATCTATCTATCTATCTATCTCTCCATCCATCTTACTGGAATATTTTATATTCAATTCAATACAATTTTATTCATATGGTGCTTTTTACAACGGACATGGTCTCAAAGCAGCTTTACAGAAACATATAAACACAGGATGGAGATTTTAAGCGTGTGAATTTATACCTAATGAATGAGTGCCGGTGGCGACGGTGCTGAGGAAAAACTCCCTAAGATGATATGAGAAAGAAACCTTGAGACGAACCAGACTCAGAAGGGAACCCGTTCTCATCTGTGTCACTAGTATCTGCTATATACCTTCTTACATAGATTTATTTTCTCTCTTTTTCTGATTTTGTCAGATCATGATGCCTTTCGAGTAAGCTCTGTCAACAGTTCCACACGCTGAACGTGTTCCTTTTATGAACGTTACTAGAGATAATAAACGAATGCAGTGGTCCTTCAGATGGCATTAGGAATTCTACCAAGGGGGAAAATAAACAAAGGACCATCATTGTTGGATTTGATACAACTATTTATATAACTATCTATGACCGAGTGATTAAAGAGAGAAGAGTCCATTCGGTTAGTGACTTTGACTAAATAAGTCCAGGTACATGAGGTACAGGTATTGTGATTTTGGTTTCTGTGTTCGACATGCTGCGAGCTCCTGGGAACAGCAGGATGTACCGATGCCTAACGCAGCACTGAGACAAGAGCCTGATCAAAGCTGCACTGTTCCTCCCGCCTGATTTCCATGGGATTATGGATTAGGCAGACAGGAGGAGGGGAACTGTAGAGACACTTTGAAAGAGAGACGAGAGAGATGTGAGAGATTAGGGAAAGAGATAGAGAGAGGGTTGCACTATATATATATATATATATATATATATATATATATATATATATATATATATATATACACTGTATAAATACACTGTATTTATGTACAGTATCTCACAAAACTGAGTACACCCCTCACATGTGTGTAAATATTTGATGAAACCTTGTCATGTGACAACACTGAAGAAATGACACTGTGCTACAATGTAAAGTAGTGAGTGTACAGCTTGTGTAACTGTGTAAATTT